>PVJC01044809.1:0-13238 GCA_004026665.1 Murina feae
AACTGCTAGAGGCAGTTTAATCGGAGCTGAGCTGAGGGGCGAAGCTTCACTTTCACTCCTGCCGCAATGGAAAGGGCTGTTTACTCAGGTCCGTGAGTGGCGGCCGCCATGTTGGCTGGGCTAATTTGCATACAGCCGCTCTGATTGGCTGGTGGGCGTGGCTTACCCTGTCTCGGAGAAACGGTTAATTTTAATATTTTGCTTTTATTAGTTTAGATCCCTTTCCTTTGTCCCCTTGAAGCATCCTAGTTGCTTTTCCTGTTTAAACCTACTGAGATTTAAATTATGTAAGACTTTATGAGGAAATCGGGAATGGGCAATGAAGTGAAATTTTTCACATCTACTTTTCATATATTTTATATCCACTAAAATAAAATTTAAAAACTAGCAAATTAAAGTTAATATCAATTGCATTTTACTTGAAATATTAACTCCTCCCTTTTTGCTATCTTATATCCTGGGGCCTTCTGACAGGGAAACCTCCATTCCAAGTTGTACCATGTCTTGAGATGTCAAAGTAACTTAGATGTTAGAAGCATGGAGTTGACATAATCTTCCCATCTTTGCTATGGCCTGAATATTTATATTTTCCTAAGATTCTCTGCTAAATCCCAGCATCTTGCACAAAGCCCTGCCCTCTGGATTATTGCATTTCACTGGATAGTGGGGAGATAGAGGCAATAGGCATGATAAAAAAGATAAGATGTGATGATGGATATTGTGAGAAAACATAAAGCAGGAAAGGGAATGAGAGCATGACAGCAGAAGCTGGAGAGAATGAGGGAGGGTACAATAACAAACAGCGTTGTTGGGAAAAGCCAACAGGGAAGATGGTATTTTGAACCATAATGATAGTGAGGGAATGAGCCATGAGATTTACTGTAGAAAAATGTCTCGTGTAGAATAAATAAGCAATGCAAAGCTTCTGAAGCAGGAGCCAGTCTAGCATGTTGGAGCACATTAACATCAGCGCGACTGATGAAGATCAGAGCAAAGTTTCTAGTCATTCCATTGTATGAGGTGCAGTCAACCACTGCCATGCTTTTGGCTTTTACTCTCATATGATTACAAAATGATCCTTTGGGTACGTCAAACTAAAAAATGGCCAGAACTTTGGCTTTTGTTCTCAAATGACTGTGATGTCCCAGGTTTGAAATGGGTTAATGTCACTATTAAGGTGACCAGATGTCCCGCTTTTGGCGGGACAATCCCGATTTTTAACAATTTGTCCCGCGTCCCGTGGCATTTTTAAAAAGTCCCGATTACTCTTTGTAATATTTTAAGTAATAAAAAAAAAAAGAAAAAAGAAAAAGAAAGAACTCCCTCCCTCCCCCCGTCAATGGTGTACCGCTTTAAATCTGGTCACCTTACTAATTATCAGAGAGATGCAAATTAAAATGGCAATGATGTACCACTTTACATCTGCCAGAATGGCCACCATCAATAAATCGACACAGTAAGTGATGGAACCCTAGTGTGCTGCTGGTGGGATTGCAGACGTATAACCGCATGGAAACTGTGGAGTTTCCAAAAACTAAAATGCTAGTATCAGAATATTTTTCTTATTCTTCTATCTTGGCTTTGTTTTCTTCTCAGTTGGCTATTTTTCTCCTGAAGTCATACGTGGGAGAGATGGACCTCAGCAAACTCCATGGATTAGGTAGTCCTTATGGCTAGCGATTTCAGAAAGGGAGACACCTCCCTTTCCTAATATCCATATCATTTCTCCCAAAAAAGGCTCCAAAGGTGTAGGTAGGGTCATGTGTCCAGCGCCATTGTGAATAACCTGGACCAGTACAATGACAGCTCATCCCAATCACACGGCATAGAAGAGAGTCCTAAATGGATGGAATACAGGGCTTTCCAAAAGTTAGAGAGTTCTGCCAATACTGCGTGACCATGGACATATTACGTCATCTCTCTAAGCCTCAGCCTTCTCATCAGTAAATTGGGGAAAAATGATGCCTACCTCAGAGGATTGTTGGAACAAATTAGAAAATGTTAGCGAAGTACTTTTCCTAAACAGCCACCAAATGATATATGTTATCACTATAACATAGTAACAGATGCCTTTGGAAAGTCTAATATATACTATGAAGCATTAATTAGAGAAAGTACTACTTTTCAATTATATAGTAGAGTAATATTTTTTTTTCTTCCCAAAGGAAAACAGGATCTTAAAAATTAAAACTACAAGAGAAAGTAAGAAGCTATAATAGAGAATGCCGGATTACTTAAATCAATGTCTTATGGTCATGGTTATTCAAGAATACAGAGTGAGCCCTAACCAGTTTGGCTCAGTAGATAGAGCGTCAGCCTGCAAATTGTCCCAGGTTTGATTCCGGTCAAGGGCATGTACTTTGGTTGTGGGCACATCCCCAGTAGGAGGTATGCAGGAGGCAGCTGATAGATGTTTCTCCCTCATCAATGTTTCTAACTCTCTATCACTCTCTCTTCCTCTCTGTAAAAAAAATCAATGAAATATATTTTTAAAAATTTTTTTAAAAATCCACCTTTAAGAAGCATGGACACAGGCAATAGGGTGGTGAAGGCCAGAGGCGGGGCAGGGGGTAGGCTAGAAGGGGTCAATGGGGGTGAAAATGCGGACATATGTAATACTTGCAACAATAAAGGTGTTTTTAAAAGAAGCCAAATATATATCTAAAGTATTTTGCTTTAATCCTTCATGCTGGGCTTCTGATTATTTCTAGCTCAGATGATAGAAAGCAATTTTCAGCTAAGTGCTTAACTCCAGTAGTTTGCTTTCACATCTGAACCTCCAGGGCCCTACTTATAGACCCCATCATGTAAAGTGTCTGCACAATCCTCTGCCCTTCTTGGAAGAACACATCCTTGGAGGTTTTACATAGCTTTCCATTTCAATTACTCTGTTGAGCCCAAAGCACTGAACTTTTTCGTGCTTTCTCTACTTTATTAACTACTACATTTCCTGTGATGAAAATGGAAAAGCGAAAAATTCAAGTTGTTTTTTTTTTTTTCTTTTTTCAATTTAATTCTGTCACACTAGAACTGTTGATCTGTTTAACCAAAAGCAACATGGAGCTCTGAAGTTTGCAACAGTAAAACGGAATTCAAACAGACTTTGGCAAAATAACGGTGACAGATTCCACAATGACATGTGGGAAGAAATTAAAAAGCTATGGGTGGTTCTGCATAGATGATCCAAATCTCGGTGAATAAAGATGAGAAAAAAAATAAGGGATTAGCTGTACGAAGTGTATTTTTTACTTACTTGTTATTTTGAGTCAAAGTCGTGGCTTTCATAAAGAGCCAGTTTGGGACATGATGGTCAATGGTCACTTTTGGTTTCCTATTTTCCTAGGCCTAGTTTTTCAGAGAATTTGTGACAAAAACACAGAACAGTAATATGCAGTTATGATGAAATCTGAGGATCTCAGTAAAAATCTGGGACCTTTTTCAGAAACAAGGAAAGATACATAGAAATAATTTTAGTAGAATAATGTGGTCAAAGGTGAAAGATTGACAAATTTCAGTAAAGTTTAAAATTAAGTAGATCATTATGACTCAATAAATTCAAAAAAGTATGATTAATATGTTAGGGACTTATACATTGTTTCACAATTAAATATTTGGGGAAAGTTTGTATTTTTCTTCCAACTGGGTTTTAAAACGTGCATTTTTTCTTATCAGTACAAAATGAAAGAATTGTAGATAAACCTTTAGAAAAAATTAATCATTGTCATGAAAGTAAAATGAGAAGGTAAAACCGTAACAGAAAACTAAAAATATTTTGTGTGTCCCTAATTATAAAAAATGAAATGGATATAATCTAAATTTGAAGACTAAAAGGTCATTTCTGTAAAAGAAGAAAAGTAATCCATACATTAGGCAAGTATCTGGGTGTCAGTAGAAGGATCTCCGGGTCATAGCACATATATCAGAGAAACAAATTCCCATTACTAGAGTTTATATGTTAAAATCATGTAAACTAGTGCCTTAAAATAAACTGATGCTAAAGTTCTAATATTAGCCATTAACAGGCAAAAGGAATTGACTCATGTGGGCAAGGTAAATGTAACTTATGTAATACCAGATATAACCATGAGAAGAATAACAGGTTTAATTTGTAGAAATATTTATTTAAAATACTAAATAAGCTTATTTTGACTTTCTATACTGTGGTTATGATTTCAGGTAAATTTAAAAGTTAAAAAGTCTCCTGTTTCAACCCCACCCCCCGTTTCTCATGTTATAGTATACACTCATTAAAATGCATCAAGAGATAAATAGTGAATAGCCTACCATTTTTAGATGGTCTATAATGAAACTCACCTTATTAATTCAGGAAATAGCCTCCTGTTTTAAATAATTGCTTAGTTTTTTTCTTTCTTTTTACATACAATTTAGGCATTAAAACCTGTTGCTTTTTAAACTACCTCATACCATTTAAATTGTTTATTTAAAATTTTATTTTGCAGTTGTTTTTGTTGTAGTATAGAGGCAAACCACACAACACATATCTCTGATAATATTTGCAGTTTCTATATATTGTGTGTTTCCTGAGTGTTAGAGAAGGTGCAAATGCTTTACATAGGCAATCAAATGCAATTCCTTTGAGATAGCATCATTATTCCCACTTATTTCTTGATGATGATCTCTCTAGAGAGCATTTACCTCCAAATGACTAAATGCAGAGCTCATCTTTAAGATTAATGTGCCTATACACCATTATCATAACCCGATATATGGCAGAGAGCCTCCCCACTTATACACTACCTCCAAGGAGTACCTCAGTCTTAAAATGAACACAGTTTAGTATGAAGAGTATGTACTCTAAAGACTATCAATTTATAAAGCCCACATTTTGCTTTATCAAACCTTGAGAAACTTGTATTAAAAATATTGGTTGACCTTGGAATATTCTCTTTTAATATAAATACTATTTTATTCCATTCTTTGTTCAATGTTTACTTAAAACCCTACAGACCTCCTAAGCGTTGGTAAATCCCAGAGAGTTGGGATGTTTGTCTTTTAAAATGATGAAGATTATTTCAAAATCAGAAAGTGTGATAATTCCAGCTTTGTTCTTTATGATTTCAAAATATGATTACAAAGTTACAGTAATTAAATCAGTATGGTACTTATATAAAAACTAGAGGCCCAGAGCATGAAAATTTGTGAACTTGGGAAGGTTCCTCAGCTTGGGTTGTGCCCTCTCACAGTCTGGGATACCTCAGGGGATGTCCACCTACCATCTTAGGCCTCCTCCCTGGGAGATCAGGCCTAAGGTGCCAGTCAGACATCCATCTGGTAGCCTGGGAGCATATTATGCTTTTATTATTATAGATTATTATAGATATAGATGTTTCTATCTATCTCTCCTTCTCTGAAATAAATACAATATATTTTTAAAAAAGAAACCGTAGATAAGGCAGGTTGGCAAGGATGTGGACAGAAGTGAACTCTGGTATATGGTTGGTGGAAATATAAAATGGTTAAGCTGCTATGGAAACATTATTAGAGGTTCCTCAAGACTTAAAAATAAAACTGCCATATATCCTGCAATCTCACTTCTGGATACATATACCAAAAAATAAAAATAAAAATCAGGGTCTCAGAGAGGTATCTGCACTCCCATATTCATTGCAGCAATATTCACAGCAGCCACGATATTAAAATGACTGAACTATATCTTGATGTATGAATGGATCAGCAAAATGATCTATACGGTCAGTGAGTTATATTATTCAACCTTAAGAAAGAAGGAAACCCTGCCATTTATGACAACATGGGTGAATCTGGGAAATATGTTAAATGAAACAAGCCAGTCACAGAAGGACAAATACTGCATGGCTCCACTTATATGAGGTTTTTATAATAGCCACATTCACAGAACAGCAAGTAAAATGGTCATTTCTAGGGACTGGATGGAGGGGAGGGGGAAAGGGGGGAAAGGAGTTGTTCAACAGGTATAAAGTTTCCATTATGCAAGATGAATAAACTAGAGATCTGCTGCACCACTTTGTGCCTATAGTTAGCAATTTACGAGGATAGATTTTACTTACGTTACATGTTCTTACCTCAATTAAAAAAAAAATAGTACTTTCATGGGGAAGATCATCATGAGGCAAAAGAGTTTAGGAACAAGAAATTCAAGAAGAAGCATTTTACTCATTTTTATTTTTATGTTTGTATTAAAGACTATAAATTTTATGGAAAAAATATCTTATGAAAAATTAGGGCAAAAGCTCTACTTATAAGTTGTTATTAAGATTAAGGTAGGGTTGCATCAATATTTTCTTCCTCGTAAGTCTTTCCTCAGTACTGACAGTTACAAAGGTAAACAACAAACGCTGACATTAAAATTCTCCCCTTAGAACATTCACTATTAAGAATGGACAGGGGAGTTTCCTCGTTAAATTACCCTTGGTTATCTGAGATCTCCAAATCAAACATGGGATTAGGATTTAAATTGCTTAGGTTCACTTCCCTGTAGTTATTTCTTGTTGACCTCAAAAAACAAAAAGCAAGGGCATCCAACCTGCAGGCTTGCCCGTAGGAAAATCTGTGGAATAAAGCCACCTTTTGCAAGGGACCAAATGCATTCTTCATTTTCGTGACAGGGTTTCTTGGAAATAAATCAACACTGTAAGACAAGGCAAAAAAAAAACTACAACAAGCAAAATGAAAGTAAAGACGGATGCTTGGCTGTAAGAGCTCTGACCTCAGCTCTGGACTGACGGGCTTCTCCCTCCCGTGCTTTGCACTTCAAACTACCCTCATAACACAAAGAAAAGACACCTAAGGACATTTTTATTCATCTTACAAGTGTATTGTTTGTGTGTTTGTTTGCTGGGGGCTGATTGTTTAGTTCAGTAACTACTTAATAAATTGAGAGCGTTACTTGAGCTGAACTGAGACCTGAGGCCAAATAATGCCAGCTGAGTGCCTGAATAAATGCAAGGGAGTGGAGTGGGGGGAGGAATCACTTCTGCCTTGGAAAACTGGGGAATTTATATCAGGTTAGTTCTCCAAATCATCAAATGCCAGCTACAAAACTGTGTCGCCCTCTCCTCTGCTCTGATTGTCTTGTTTGGGAAGACACATAGGACAACCTGGAAATCCTGGGCTAAAAAAAAAAAGTGAGTAGATGGTAAACACATAGACTCTTCACTGCCCAGCGAGTTTGTCTGTTCTGTCACACTGCCCAAATCAGGATGAGTCCATCGCTGCCCAGAAGACCTGGGTCTGACCCCAGCTTTTGCCCTGTCCTATCTCAGCAGATCCAAGTCATTCAGATCACAGGCGTCAGAAAGAGCTCCTTTGGGCTTCTGGTTTCAAGGGCCATCACTAGGGGGTAGGCTGGGAGTCCCGAGTGGGGAATTGGACAGGGGCATGGATGTAAATTGATGTATAATGTTCTAATATTTAGACGGTTACACCCCTGACACAGTGGTCACGATAGAGTCAGGTATATTCTGTAGTCTGTCTTTGTCCAGCTGTAGTGCTTTTCCTACACTTTGATTTCCATAGTCTTTTCCCCAAAATTACTAACTAGCCTTCTGGTTTTGATCCCCTAGCCTACCTTAAAATATTCCCTATGAAAAGCAAAAACATAAACCTAAACCTCTTGGCGGTGTCCTGTTCCAGGGAAAGGTGCTGGAAAGCTGCGGAGAACGGCTCAGCAGGATGTGCCTAAGCTGCTTGGACCCCACTTCTCAGGTATTAAACACGTACACAAATCTCAGGCGAGAACTCAGTGTGAGCTGAAGTGAGTGCTTTGGGGTCTCTGATTGGGCACTTCAACCACAGCCTCTCCACCCGGTTCATAGGAAATCTCATAGCCATTAAGACTCACTTTGACTAAGACTCAGGTGACTCAGATTTGTACTCTGGCTAATAATATGTTACCATTTTATCCTTTTTCTCTTTCATGTCCTTGTAGATATTGTCTTTTTGCTTATTTCGTCTTTAGTAAAATGGCAGGCAGAAAAAATATTAAAAGCACTATAAATTATGGGGATACCAGAAAACTGGGATCTTAGCAGAGAAATTAAACTTGAATTATCTAAGAGAAAGTTTTTGTCCAAGCTCTGGTTAACAAAAGAAATAGTTAACATTTATTTATTCATTGAGAGTAGACAGGTAACCATGTAATATTTTTCCAGCAAATTAGAACAAGAACATGGTCTGCCTGGAGTTTATCTTTAAAAACTATTCATTGGGTAGGATTATTAATGCTTTGCCCCAGATAGGAAGTAGTCAGATGAATAAAATATGTACTACCTGTAAAAATATGTTTAAAGATCAAGAATCACTGTCTCGCCCTAACTGGTTTGGCTCAGTGGATAGAATGTCGGCCTGCGGACTCAAAGGTCCCAGGTTCAATTCCGGCCTGGGGCATGTACCTTGGTTGCGAGCACATCCCCAGTAGGGGGTTTGCAGGAGGCAGCTGATTGATGTTTCTCTGTCATCGATGTTTCTAACTATCCCTCTCTCTTCCTCTCTGTGAAAAATCAACAAAATATATTTAAAAAAATAAAAGAAATACTGTCTCTCATTAAAAAATGGAATAAGAATTTCCGTATTATTTTGTTTTAACTTCCAGGAAGCACAGAAAAATATTTAAACTTAAATGCTTACAATTATATTAGTGCCCAATTATATTAGTGTGGTTTAGTTGGTTGAGTATTGTCCATCCACCAAAGGGACGCTGGTTTGATTCCCGGTCAGGGCACATGCCAAGGTTATGGGCTTGACACCCAGTAAGGGATGTATCAGGGACAGCTGATGAATGATTCTTTCTCATCCATGTTTCTCTCTCCCTCTCTGCCTTCCTCTCTCTCTAATATCAATAAAAACATCGTTAAAAATTATTTTAGCTTAAGTCATGAGTGCATTTTTGTTATTTTCCATTTTTTTTTAATCTCTATATAGCTTTGCTGATGAAATATCACATCGCATTTGAAGGTATATGTATAATAATATTTAAATTATTTATTTTTAATAATAATTAATTTTTAAAACAAGAAGTATCACGTTTATATTCTATTCACTTATTTCTTGTGTTACTAATAATAAACCAGTCACACTGACATTTTTATAAGTAAAGGTTCAGAGAGATTAAATGACTTGCCCTAGAACACTCAGCAACAGCAGATAATGAAAACTCTTAACATCTAGTATTCTCCAAATGTAAACTTCAGATAACAATAATAAAATCAATATCAAAATTTACCACGTGGCAACAAATATACCTGAGACCTCATGTTCTCTTGGGGTCTTGCAAGTTTTTATTTCATAGCCTAACAGAATTTATGTCAATAACTGAATGAACTATTTTACTTCCTATTTAAATTAGTCCAACAGAAATAGAATTAATAAAATACATTATGTGTATCTTAGAACTAGACGATGCAAAAAATTATCGCGCTCCTTTCCCTTTTGTCAAGTTTCTAAAATAAGTGTTTTTAAAAAGCAACAGAGTCCAAATTATATTGTTTTAAAAAGTGACAAATGACCCGCATATTTTTTGTACACCATACATTTGTGTGTGGTAAGTAAAGTAAGTTATGCTGTGTAATAATGGAGATACTTCTAAATGTTTGGTTCAGGTAAGGCAACCAAGACAGGATGATTATTTTCTCCCATCAAAGAGTGAATATTTCTGGTTTCAGATAAGAATGTCTTCAACTCTTAAGCAGTGGGTTGATTCTTGTTGAGACAAGTGAACCTTTTTTCCTTAGGAAAAATGACTTTTTCCTTTCAGCACTGTGTAATTCACAGCAAGTCATGATATTTATAATGCCATTCTACATGGTAAATGAGATGAAAGAGGATGTATCATCTTTTGTCACCTTTTTATTAAGACATATTTATTATGAAGTAATTCTCGTTAGCCTAGTTATTTGTGAAAGTTTTGAGGACAATTTAAAAACATCCAGGAAGATTTTTAAAAGTCTGATACATCTAGTTACATGTTGCAGTTTACTTTTATCTTTTTAAAAATTTACTAGTGGGTTTATGACTTGCTAATATTTGACTTCATGGCCATTTAAATACTACTTAGTCGAGTATTTTCATGTAACATATTTTTTCAAACTCTAGCTATATGTGTTTGAGCCTGGAATGCTATAATAAATGTAGAACTTTCAAAAAAAAATCTCATTTGATTAAAGAACTTTGACCTGTGAAATACTATATTTTTTCACCATGATAACATGAGCGACACTATCTAATCTAATAAAAGAGTAATATTGAAATTGACCATTTCTCTGGGATGCCTAAGCCACACCCACCAGCCAATCAGAGCGACTGTATGCAAATTAACCCAGCCAAGATGGAGGCCGGCAGTCACAGAGCTAGAGTAAACAGCAGGCTTCTGTTGCACCAGGAGTAAACTGTCTGCCTAGGCCAGCTGGGCCTCTCTCTGCTCAAGGCAACATAGTTGCAATTATAGAAGCCACAGAGCTAAAGCAAACAGGAGGCTTCCATTGCACCAGCGATAGAGGAAACTGCCTGCCTAGGCCAGCTGGGCCTCTGTTCAAGGCAATAATGTTTCAATTATAGAAACCACGAAGCTGAAGCAAATAAGAGGCTTCATTACCTGCCTAGACCTTGGCTTAAAGCAACAGTGTATCAATTATAGAAGATAAATAAACCCCAGAAACCTGCTTCCAGCCAGCCTTGCTGGGACATTGGGTCAATGGGAGCTGTGAGCAGCCTGAAAACAGCCCTTAGCTCCTCACCCATGCTCTCAGGCACCCCAGTAGGGACCCAAAACCTGAAGGGACTGTGGGCATCCTGAAAATAGCCCTCAGCCCCTCACCCAGGCTTGCCACACCCCCATGGGGTGAGGGTCCACACTGGGGGGTTTGGCCAGCCTGCAAACAGCCATCAGCCCTTCACCCAGGCTGGCCAGGCACGCCAGCAGGTGGACATCCCCTGAGGGGTCCCAGACTGTGAGAGGGCACAGGCCAGGCTGAGGGACCTCCCAAGTGCACAAATTTTTGTGCACCAGGCCCCTAGTTGACTATGTTTTAAAAATCGTTAGTTATACAGAGTTGCACAGAGGTGAGTATTCTATATAATAAAGAGGTAATATGCAAATTGACCATCACTCCAACATACAGGATGGTCACCCATGTGAGCAAAAGATGGCCACCACAAGATGGCTGGCAGGGGAGGGTAGTTGTGGTGATCAGACCAGAAGGGAGGAGCAGTTGGGAGGGACCAGGTCATCAGGGGAGGGCATTTGGGAGCAATCAGGCCTGCAGGAAAGGGCAGTTAGGGGGGACCAGGTAGACAGAGGAGGGCAGTTGGGGGGGACCTAGCCTGCAGGAGAGAGCAGTTAGGGGTGATCAGGCTGACAAGGGAGGGCATTAGGGGTGACTAGGCCAGCAGGGAAGGGGAGTTGGGGGTGACCAGGCTTGCAGAAGAGGGCAGTTAAGGGTGACCAGATCTGCGGGGGAGAGCAATTAGGGGCAATCAGGCTTGCAGGGCAGCAGTTAGGCATTGATCAGGCTCGCAGGGAAGTGGTTAGGGGTGATCAGGCTGCAGGCAGAAGTGGTTAGGGGCAATCAGGCAGACAGGCAGGTGAGCAGTTGGGAGCCAGTAGTCCTGGATTGTGAGAAGGATCCCAGATTGGAGAGGGTGCAGGCCAGGCTGAGGGACAACCCCCTGCCCTCCAGTGCACGAATTTCATGCACCAGGCCTCTAGTATCATATAATTTTATTAGACTTAGAAACTGGAATCCAAGTATCTTTGGGAAACAGGGTGAAAAAAATCTAATGCTTTGAATTCCAATATTTATGTTTCCTCTATGTGTTACTCACTTTCCCAGCTGTACAGATTGGTATTAGTTGCCAGGGCAGGCCCTAGGCAAAGAGAGAAATGGTGGTGGAGGTTTTTTGTTTCAGTTGCCCTCCCATATGCCCTCACGGGCTGCTCCATTATCTCAACCTACTTTAGCTGGGCTCTGGGCTAGTAATTGCTCACATGTGTCCCACAGCACACATTCAGGGTCTAAGAAGTCAGCTAGTGAATTAGCTTAATTCATTAGATTTTATTAAAGGTCATTTGAAGAACTACTCTCATGAATTATACATCTATAAGCAATATGCTTTTATTTCAACTTGGATTCATACAGATACCATCACATATTTAATATTTATTAACAACTCAAGATGTTATCAGCCTTAAAGAAAGTTTAAATCTGGGTCTTGCAATGGGAGCTCAACTTTGTTATTCTGGGCATTTTTCTCTGTCTTTCTTCCTCCATACTGCTCACAAAATGCAACAAATTCTAAAGCAGGTTTATTTGCATATGTACAAACTATCATTTTTAATGTATCTAAACTTAATAAAAGTCAGCAAAATGAGCTGCAACTTGGTCATTTCCTGAAGCTCAAAACCATCTAATTCATCTCTGTAACCTCACCATCTAGCGTAACACCTGAGGCATATTGAATGCTCGATATATTTTTGTTGAATGGATGAATACATAAATGTATAAATGAGCAAATGAATAAATGAATAGGCATTAAAGTTCATGGGAATAGAAAATAAGCCTGTGCTCTCAAATATACCATATTTACATTACTAAGAACTGTGATTTACCTACATCTGAAATTAATTTAAACTCATTCTTAATAAAAGTCTTGGTCACATATATCTTTTGGATGGAAAATGATTCCTCAAATTTCATACCCTTTTGGAAGAGGTCACCAGAAAATGGTGATAAGTTCAATCACCCTTGACCAAATCTAACAAGGAGCCAATTATCTACCTTAACTACTCTGTTTACAACACTAAGAAAAAACTAACTTTGTATAAATGTATATGCATTAAATATTTATACTTACATATATACATTTATAAATTGCATGTTCAGTAATGCATATATATTCTAGTTACTTCTAGTAATTAGGGTAAAATAAAACAGAATATTAATATTTCTCAAACATTTAAAAAATACATATATAACGATAGGAAACTAAAGCCATTTTTTCTCTACAGATAAGAAAACATGAGTTCAAATGGGTAAAGTGATTTCCTCAGGCTACATAGTTAAGTAACAGAATTCAATATTTCCTATTATTCTGAATCCCAAATCAGTGCCACCTTAATTAAAAGATGATACTTAGCTCTGCAATAAGTGTTCTAAAATTATGTGAAACAGTTTTATTTAAGAGAGGGCATGTTGTGAATGCAATCCACAAAATATCAACATCTTGTGCTAATAATGGACCCTAAG
>PVJC01044810.1:0-13948 GCA_004026665.1 Murina feae
GGGAGGTCCCTCAGCCCAGCCTGTGCCCTCTCACAGTCTGGGACCCCTCGGGGGATGTCCACCTGCTGGCGTGCCTGACCAGCCTGAGTGAGGGGCTTTCAGGCTGCCCACAGCTCCCATTGACCCAACGTCCCAGCAAGGCTGGCTGGATGCAGGTTGCTGGGGTTTTTCTTCTATAATTGATACACTGTTCCTTTAAGGCCTGGGGATTGTTTTCTATAATTGATACACTGTTCCTTTAAGGCGGCCTTCTAACTAACGAACCCTCCTCTCTGCTTCACCTCGCAGCGTCTATAATGAAACAATTGTTACTTTTACTGGTGAAGCCCGGGCTGCTCTTTCCTTCAGCTCCCGAGGATTCTGTGATTGTTATATTGTTTCAAATCTGTGTTTTGCTAGAGGCAGTTTAATCGGAGCTGAGCTGAGCGGGCGCAGCTTCACTTTCGCTCCTGCTGCAATGGAAACAGCCGTTTACTCAGGTCCGTGAGTGGCGGCCTCCATGTTGGCTGGGCTAATTTGCATACAGCCGCTCTGATTGGCTAGTGGGCGTGGCTTACCCTGTCTCGGAGAAACAGTTAATTTTATTATTTCGCTTTTATTAGTTTAGATATTGTTTATACTTGTCACTACTTTGAAATTACAGTGGTTATTAGACCTAAGAGTAGAGCTTGTTGTTTAATGTTATTAAAGAAGTGTAAAGATTACAGTATCACAAATTTGTTTTTATGTCATATATTTGTTTTTATATTAGTATTTTGATTCTTTTTATTACCCCCACATATTTTTTATGCGTTTAATTACTTATTCTTGAGAAGGCTTTGCCAGATTGCCAGAAATGGTCATGGAACAAAAATTGTGAAAAATCTTTCTTTTAGAGGCTGAGACATATTATAGAAGGCATAAAAGAACCAGAGAGAAGGTTCTAAAATAGTGGTTGAGCATACAGACTTAAAAGAATGCAGATGTATTTTTTAAAAGGAGGGACATATTTTGCTGCTGTTGTATGTTTTAGTGCATGTGTTGAACCTTAAGTGAGAAAACCATTTCAAGGGCTGAGGATATGTTTATCAGCTATGTGGATAGTTCTGGAAAATTAAATAAGACCCAATCAGCTAAAAGAAAGGGCATTAATAGAGGGAATTGATTGTACTGGTGATGGAAGACCTAAGAATCCAAACAGGGAATGGGGAGCTACCCAGAGATTACCAACAGCAGGAAGCCACCAGCACCTCTAGGACAGAGGGCGAGTGGGAGCAGGTAATGCTACCAGAGTCCAGAGTTGGGGTTGTCTTACCGGAAGCAGAGCCATGGGAGGGGGTGTTCAGTCAGTGTTGGAATGTGGAGAGAAAGTATGGGGAGCCAGAACCTCAAAAGAGATGCAGCTACTGTCAGGGAGCCATTTGTCTTGGGAGCATGAGAATTACAGTTCCTATGATGAAATAGAATAGAGCAAAAGAAGGGATTAGGTCATGGGTCTGAGATCAATGATTGGCACCTTATGCTCTTCAGCACTCATTTTCTAGTCACTAGATTCCAGTGGCTAATTGCTACCACTTGGCCTTTGCCACTCTGGAAGTCCATCATTGCAATTGAAATTGGGGTGTTCATCTCATTTGGTGGAATATCCCACATTATCTCCATCATCCATTATTCTCATTGGCACATACAGGTTAGCCACCAGAGCTTTCGAATGATGCTTGTGCTGCCTCCTCCAGTGCAGTTTATAGCATTTTAATTAGGAAAAGTATGCATTTGGGTCTTTCAAGAGGTTGTAATAGGGGGAAGGGAAGTTTTGGTTTGCTCGTAATAAAACTACTCCCATCTCCTTAAGTCTCCACAGGAAAGTGCTGGCATTTTGACCTCATTAAATGATTGTAGGCTGTTGTTAAAATCAATTTATAGTCATCTATCCAAGCAAACTGTTAGAGCTAGCTAGTTAAATCCAAATCAATCCTATATATGTTCTGCAGGTTCCTGCTAGTAAAAGATTATCAAGATCTTGCAGTTTTTTTGCTGTATAAGCTATTTTCTTTTGGACCTGACTTTGCATTTCTCCTCTTGCAGCAAAGAGAATTCTGAATCTGTCTATAATGACAAAACATGGTAGAGGTTGGTCTTGCAAATCCTCTTGCAAGACAGCTGCTTCAGGTGTGGTCATTACTAAATCTTCATGCAAGGGAAGGCTAGTTACCTCAGACAGGGAGGAGAGGCTGCTTTTGTTGGCAAGGGATATTCAGGGGGGCATTTGGGATTTTGCATTTTTTAGGTGTATCTAATTCCAAAAGCCCTCACCCATCTCCTTCCTTCTTACCTAATGCCCAATTGATACTTAACATCTTAAAAATTTTTTTTTTTTTTTTTTTTTTTTACTGATTCACAGAGGAAGGGAGAGTGAGAGAGAGACATTAATGACGAGAGAGAATCATTGATTAGCTGCCTTCCCACACGGGGGATCAAACCCACAACCCGGGCATATGTCCTTACTGGAAATTGAACCATGACCTCCTGGATCATAGGTGGATGCTCAACCACTGAGCCACACCAGCCAGGCGATACTTGGCATCTTAACATTAGTAATTTGGGGAGGCTCTTTATTCAACTTGTAATTCTGCATTTCCCATAATTAGATTTTTTTTGGATCTAGTCCTTAGCCTTGTCTACCCTGGGGTTATGAGAAATAAGAGATTCTTTTACAGTTGAAATAGAAATTCTCTGGTTTTCTGACCATCTTGAGCTGAGATTATCATTTTGTTTTTATAAGTTCTCTGATACAGCCTTTTTACCTCACAGATCTTATAGTAAACTACTAGGGGTCCAGTGCACAAAAATTTGTGCACTCCGGAGGTCCATCAGCCCGACCTATGCCCTCTCGCAGTCTGGGACCCCTCTGGGGATGTCCACCTGCTGGCATGACTGGTCAGTCTGGGTGAGGGGCTGATGGCTGTTTGCAGGCTGGCCAAGCCCCCCAGTGTGGATCCTTACCCCATTGGGGTGTGGCCAGCCTGGGTGACGGGCTGAGGGGCGCTTTCAGGCTTTCAGGCTGCCCACAGTCCCTTCAGGTTTTGGGTCCCTACTGGGGTACCTGGCCAGCCTGGGTGAGGGGCTGATGGCTGGGGCCAAGCCCCCCAGTGGTGTCCCTCATCCCATTGGGGTGTGGCCAGCCTGGGTGCGGATCTGAGGGGTGTTTTCAGACTTTTAGGCTGCCCACAGCTCCCATTGACTCAATGTCCCAGCAAGGCTGGCTGGAAGCAGGTTTCTGGAGTTTGTCTTCTATAATCGATCATTGTTCCTTTAAGCCAGGGCCTAGGCAAGTAACGAAACCTCCTCTCTGCTTCAGCTCAGGCTTCTATAATGAAACAATGTTTCCCTTAGAAGTCAGGCCAGGCCTGCTGTTGCTTCAGCTTCTGGTACTTCTAGGATTGAAACAATGTTGCAAATATGTTGTTCCCTGGAGCAGAGAGAAGCCCAGGTGGCCTGCAAACAGTTTCTCTCCTGCTGCAATGGAAACTGCCTGTTTACTCAGCTCCCTGAGTGCCGGCCTCCATGTTGGCTGGGTTAATTTGCATACAGTCACTCTGATTGGCTGGTGGGTGTGGCTTAGGCATCCCAAATGGATGGTTAATTTGCATAATATGCTTTTATTATATAGGATACTGCCATAATGGTCAAATACAGTTGCTACTTCATTTCCCACAGGTTTGTCTTCAACTTTATGCTAGACAACTGTATGTGATAATTTAAAAAACTGTGATCCCACTATATCTCATGGATCCCTAATAACCCATTTCTAGGTAGAGCTCTTCATTATATTGAGGCTCATATAGGTTCACCACCAATATCAGAAACCCATCTTGAGACCATTTCTGAAACCAAGAGCTATGTTACTTGGTGTCCCGTCAAGAAAATGGACATTACTGTAAGTCTGTCAACAAAAGAACATTAGTTAAGGCAATCGATCACACAGGTACTAGAATTGCTGCAAGACAAATGGGATGTTATCAACTCAGAGGGTAGCAACATGTGAAGCTTCTTCTATTCCAAAGAGTAATCTTGACTTTGTAATTAAGGTTGTTGTATGATTTTTTTTCTTTTACTATCTAATCTAATAAAAGAGTAATATGCATTTAATCTAATAAAAGAGTAATATGCAAATTAACTATAACTCTGAGGCACCTAAGCCACGCCCACCAGCCAAAACACGCCCACCAGCCAATCAAGCGACTGTATGCGAATTAACCCAGCCAAGATGGCGGCCAGCAGCCATGGAGCTAGAGCAAACATGAGGCTTCCGTTGCACCAGCAATGGAGCAAACTGCCTGCCTAAGCCGACTGGGCCGCTGCTTAAGGCAACAATGTTTCAATTATAGAAGCCACGGAGCTAAAGCAAACAGGAGGCTTCATTGCCTACCTAGACCTCCGCTCAAGGCAAACAAAGTTTCAATTATAGAAGATAAATAAACCCGAGAAACCTGATTCCAGCCAGCCTCGCTGGGACGTTGGGTCAATGGGAGCTGTGGGCAGCCTGAAAACGGCCCTTCAGCCTCTCACCCAGGTTGGCCAGGCACGCCAGCAGGTGGACATCCCCCGAGGGGTCCCAGGCTGTGAGAGAGCACAGACCGGGCTGAGGGACCCCTCCGAGTACACAAATTTTTGTGCACTGGGCCCCTAGTTGAAAAATGTTGTAAATTCTTATTTTATAAGTGTAGTGTTACGAAGGCATTACTATACTAAAAATTTGAATGGGAAATTATTTTATTTTTTATATGTGGAAAAAATATAACTGTTGGTTCACTCTACATTTTAATAGCAACTTAAGTGATTTCTGATGTTGTCCTGCAGAGATTTTTGTGTCTCTTATTTGATAGTAGCTCAAAGCTTTCCTAAATGATACTTTTCTAGCATTCTTTCTGATTTACCATTTTTTCTTTCTCACCAGCAACAAATCATTTTGCTTTTCTTTGTAATATCTTAGCATTTTTACCTCTTTTATGAAAGTTATGCCATATGCCTTTCTATAGTATTGAATTTCTGATTTTTCTATTTTTCATTGTACTTAGCACAGGGCAAGTGTTTAACATTATTTAATGAGTCATTCTTTCGACAATAGAACTTAAGAGTGGGAAAGGACTTTACAAATCAACCAGTTCTAATTTTCAGACCTATGTTCTGTCACATTAATTCGTAAAAGGATATTAGGTAAATTAAATCTAGTCATTAGATATCTAGCTTTCTAGATATTAAATTAGATATTAGCTTATTCAGACCCCTGCAAAGTTGCATTTTTATTACTTTAGGCTCTATCAGTAAAGTCATAATCAAGATAAATAATAGAGACAATATTTACCAAACTATATTTTGATGCAATTTGCTTCTTGATTTCATTTAGAGACTAGGAGGAGAGGGGGAGGGAATGAATTTTTAAGTGCTTACTATGTGTAATACATTTTTTCCACTTCTTAGATATAACTATTATCTGAGTAAAACTTGTGATTTTCTTTTAGTTTTATAAGAATTTAATATAAGAATTAAATTTTTTTTCCTCTGGTGGATTCTCTAAAATAAGAAAATTACTAGTGTCATTTGCTAAGACTAGTGTTTCTTTTCCAGTCTTTCAGAAAGTATAAATTCTTGTCTTATAAATATTATAGAAACAAGTTTTTCTAAGAAATGTAAATGTTTGGGTTAATGATCTAATAATCTTGGAAACATACTGTAATATTGGTTCATGATATCAGAAATTCGCTTTTAGCTGGCAAGCTATGAGGGCCAGATTGCCAGGCTACGCTCTGAGGTTGAAAAAGGAGAAGCATTGCGACAAAGTTTGGAATATGACTTGGCTGTTGCTAGAAAGGAAGCTGGTCTTGGAAGACGGGCTGCTGAAGAAAGGTTAGCTGAGGCACAGAAAATCCAAGAAAAACTCTGTGGTAAGACAATTTCCATTTCTTCCCATGTTAAGAATTGTGACCTCCTTGAATATCATTGCTTGGTGTTTATGCATTCCATATAGGGTCAGAGGTAAGATGCATTGACTGTCCTTTGACTTTGGTGGGTATTATAAAGTTTTCTGACAGTCCCCTGACTGGTTTGGCTCAGTGGATAGAGCATCAGCCTGCGGACTCAAGGGATCCCGGGTTTGATTCTGGTCAAGGGCATGTGCCTTGGTTGCGGGCATATCCCCAGTGGAGGGTGTGCAGGAGGCAGCTGATCGATGTTTCTCTCTCATCGATGTTTCTGACTCTCTATCCCTCTCCCTTCCTCTCTGTAAAACATCAATAAAAAATATATATATATAAAAAGTTTTCTGGCAGTTATGTGAACACTTATCTACTTTACATTAACTTTTTTTATGTTCTGTATGTGTGGAAAAAGGAGTTCAACATTCTGTTAACCGCTTAAAAATTTCTTTTTTAAAATTTTTTAAATTGATTTCAGAGAGGAAGAGAGAGGGAGAGATAGAAACATCAATGATGAGAGAGAATCATTGATCAGCTTGATTGGCTGCCTCGTGCACGCCCCCATCCGGGACTGAGCCCAAAACTCGGGCATGTGCCCTGATTGGAAATCAAACCATGACCTCCTGGTTCATAGGTTGACATTCAACTGAACCACTTCAGGGCACATTTCATTTTTTTAGTCCTCACCCAAAGATATGTGTATTGATTTGAGAGAGAGAAAGAGAGGAAAACACTGATGTGAGAGAGAAATCAATCGTTTGCCTCCTGTACACACCTTGACTAGGGATCGAACCTCGATATGTGCCCTGACTGGGAATCAAACCTGCAATCTCTTTGGTGTATGGGATGATGCTCCAACCAACCAAACCACCCGACTGGGGCCACATAGCGATGAAAAGCAATGTATTGTAGGCCTTCTACCACATGTTGTCTTGAATGAGAATCTCTAGTTTGAGAGAATCTGTAGGTACAAGAAGCCCTGCAGGTGATTTTATTGATTAGGGAAGTTTAGGAACCACCGGATTAGAGTGTGGTACCTAGAAAAGAAAAAGGCAGCTGATTTAACTCTGAAAAGTTATCTGTTAATACAGCATATGACCATCTTTTAAAATCTTTTTACTTAAGTATATCTTAAAGAAATGTGCTTAGATAAGTGTAAATTGATCATAGGAACCCAGATCATGAAATATAAAATTACCAGAGTCCTTCCACATGGATAACTGCTATCCTGATTTTTAATAGCAAGGTTTAATTTTGCCCTTTTTTGGTAATGTGAGTGGACATACTCTTTTGCATCTGACTTCTTTCCTTCAACATTGTTAGACTTGTGAGTTCATCCATAATGCTTTGTGAACTTCATACTGATATTTAGTATTATATTGTGCGGATATTCCCCACTTAGTATCCATTCACTATTGATGGACATTTGGGTTATGTCTGAGTTTTGCTTATCTAATCTAATAAAAGAGTAATATGCAAATGAACCATCACTTTGAGACACCCAAACCATGCCCACCAGCCAAGCCATGCACACCAGCCAATCAGAGTGGCTGTATGCAAATTAATCCAGCCAAGATGGCAGCCGTCAGCCACGGAGCTAGAGCAAACATGAGGCTTCCGTTGCATCAGCGATGGAGTTGAAACTGCCTGCCTAGGCTGGCTGGGCCTCTGCTCAAGGCAACAAAGTTTCAATTATAGAAGATAAATAAACCCCAGAAACCTGATTCCAGCCAGCCTCGCTGGGACGTTGGGTCAATGGGAGCTGTGGGCAGCCTGAAAACACCCCTCAGCCTCTCACCCATGCTGGCCAGGCACCCCAGTAGGCACTTGAATCCTAAAGGGGATGTGGCCAGCCTGAAAACAGTTCTCAGCCCCTCACCCAGGGTGGTCAGGCAGGTGGGGTCCCAGACTGTGAGAGGGCACAGGCTGGGCTGAGGGACCCCCTGAGTGCACCGGGCTCCTAGTTAAGAATTTTTGTGCACCGGGCTCCTACTTAAGAATAATGTTGCTCTGGTGGTGTGGCTCGGTTGGGTGTTGTCCTGTGGATGGAAAGGTTCAATTCTCTGTCAAGGCACGTGCCCTGATTGCTGGCTCTGTCCCTGGTGGGGGTGTGCAGGAGGCAGCTGATCAGTGTTCCCCTCTCACATTGTTGTTTCTCTTCCTTTCCCTTCTCTCTCTAAAAATAAATAAAAATATTAAAAAAAGAATAATGTTGCTATGAATATTTTTGTACACATCAGGTTAACTAAGAGAACACTGAAGATGAATTCAGAAGATTTAGGTTTGAGTATGGTCCTACCACTTATTTACTGGTGTTTGAACCTAGGTTGTTTTAAGGATAAGGATGAAATAAGAAAATGAAAGTGATTTCTTTACTGCATGGGGCTAAACAAAATTTGTTATAAATATCACAAAAGCTAGGTACTCTAGACTTGGCCAGCTGTCTGCATTGTTGTCATTGCTCAGAAGTGTTTTTGATGATTTCTGGCATTTAATAACTAAACCACTTAGGAATAAAAGGATTGCAAGGAACTAGATATACAAATTAATGGCTTTAATTTAATTAGGAGGGTATTGAAGTCCAGGGAAGTTACTTGCCTAAGGTAAAATAATTTCAATAGACATGTTACAGAGAAACTGGAGAAATGGTCACAAATCACATGAAAAATGTTTAACCTTACTTTTCATTAGGCAAACGCAAATTAAAAACCACTGTGACTATAACTACATGTCCCATCAAATGGCTCTAATTGAAAAAACTATCAATACCAAATGCTAATGAGGATATAAAGCACTGAAATTTTTATAGTTAATGGAAGAGTAAAATTATACAACTACTTTGGAAAAAAACTGGCAATTTCTTTTAAAATAATCATTTCATTATCCTATGACTCAGCAGTTTTACTCTTTGATAGTTCTCCCTGAGAAACATTTGACTTGTACACCAGTTTTCATAGTAGCTCTTTTATGACAGCCACAAATTGGAAAAAACAAAAATAACTATAAATGTCTATTGACAAAAGAATGAAGAAATAATTTCTTATATTCATACAACGAAATACTACTCAATAATAAAAATGAACCAGTTACTGACATATGCAATCACATGAGTGAATTTCAAAACCATTATGTTGAATGAAGTTTATACACAAGAGGACATCCTGCATGACTATATTTATATAAGGTTCTGGACAGAGAAAACTAATTGTTGGTGAAAAAGGAGTCAGAACAGTGGTTGCCCCTGGGATGGCTTAGCAGTAGGTATTGACTGGGAAAATGTTTGAGGAAACTTTTTGCGTCAAAGGAAATGTTCTATATTTTGATAGGGGTCTGGGTTCCATGAGTCTAGGCATTTATCAAATCTCTTTGAATGGTATACTTAAGAGTTGAGCATTTCACTGTGTGTAAATTTTACCTTCAAAAAAGTGAAACTATATTGAATTCTAGTTAACAATATGAATGCTGAATTATTTTGGAGTGAAATATATTTGCAACTTGTTCTGCAATGCATAAAAAAGTATTATGGTTTGATGGATGGTAAGTGAATGGATGCATAGATGAATGTGTGATAAAGCAAATATCCTATATAATAAAGAGGGAATATGCAAATTGACCCTCACTCTGGTCAGTTTGCACCCACAGCTGAGGCTAAGTTCCCATAACCAGCCTTAAGGAGCAATCAGCAAGGACCTGAGGCTGCCCGCCCACCCACCTCCTGCATGGGGCTTGACAGGACACCTCAAGTCATGCCTTCCACCCGCAGGGCTTGACAGCAGACCTCAGGCTGCTTCCCCCACCCTGGCACCAGGCCAGAGGAACTCAGGCTGTACCCTCTTCCCTGGTGCCAGGCTGGGGGACCTCAGGCCATGCCCCCTGCCCTGGCCCCAGGCCAGGGGACCTCAGGCCATGCCCCCCACCCAGTGGGACTTGACAGGGGCCCTCAAGGTGTGCCCTCCACCCTGGTGCTGGGCCAGGGGACCTCAGGCTGTGCCCCCTGCCCCAGTGCCAGGCTGGGGGATCACAGGCTACTCCCTCTGCCCAGCAGGGCTTGATGGGGGACCTCAGGCCATGCCCCCTGCCCTGGCACCAAGGGGACCTGAGGCTGCACCTCCCCACCTGGCAGGGCTTGACAGGGTGAGACCAGCCGGGTCTGGATCTAGCCCAATGAAGGGGGACCATCCAGGTTTGGGTCTTGAGCGATTTTGAGGTGCACGTGGGTGGTTGACTCTGGGTTCCATGGTGCATCCCAGACTCTGACAGGAGGAAGATTTTCATATACGTTTTACTAATTTTCTTTAATCTCTGACACTTCTATTATAGAGAAAGGGCAAATAGCAATATTAAAATATTTCCTCTAATTAATCCTCTTTTAATGTGCACGAATTTCGTGCACTGGGCCACTAGTAGTAAAATATTATCAGTCATAGAGTCTAGGTGGTTTTATGGGTATTCACTATGTAATACTTTCAAGTTTATGTATTTTTGAAAAAAATTTATGATAAAATGTTGAGGTTAGAGAAAAACAAACTAATGCAGCTATGGGATATTAAAAAAGATAATCCCATAATGATTGAGACATGACAAGAAAGAAAGTTTTGGAAGCTGGAAAGCAAATGGATGAGGGATAACTGATTTAGCAGACTGAGATGTTAGAATCCTAAACCAGGAGTGGGGAAAGCTGGCAGACAACTTGTTTGAGAGCCAGAAGTCTTATGAACTGCTCAGCTGGTGTGGTTCAGTGGTTGAATGTTGACCTATGAACCAGGAGATCACAGTTTGACGCTCAGGTTGTGGATTTGATCCTCAGTGGGGGACGTGCAGGAGGCAGCCGATCAATGAATGATTCT
The DNA here is from genome assembly GCA_004026665.1 of Murina feae. Taxonomy (NCBI): domain Eukaryota; kingdom Metazoa; phylum Chordata; class Mammalia; order Chiroptera; family Vespertilionidae; genus Murina; species Murina feae. The sequence continues at coordinate 10,802 of PVJC01044810.1, forward strand.
CATCATTGATGTTTCTATCTCTTTCTCCTTCTCCCTTCCTCTCTGAAATCAGTAAAAATATATTAAAAAGAAAAGTCTTATGAGCTGGAAACACCAGATAGATACCTTGGGGATTAGGAATTGGAAGTAGCTGTTTGTTCTTGAGTCCCCTTCCCACCAGCGTGCCACTCTGGATTGTTCCCACTCGGGAGGCTTAATCTCTGGAAATGATAAAATAGAGGGTCTGAAGACTGGGAAAAACAGGAAGATATCATATTCAATGCTGAATACTGAGGAACTATTTCTCCCAGCTTCCTTTTTCTATTGGTTTCACCAGATTTCCGCATTCCATGTGGGAGCTTAGAAGACTATTCTGAGGGCCACGTAGAAAAAAGCCAAGTAGAAAAAAACTAATGATACTGATCTATGGCCCAGCCAGATTCTCCTCCAATGAAGATCACAGGTGTCAAGCTCCACACTGTGTCACCCTATAGCTATTCCTAATTGATAGCAAACAACCAAGAATTACCAGATACTTAGGGAAAGCCTCTATAATGGAGAGAAAAAATTAACTTGAAAGAATCAGAAAGTCTTCAGGGAGAAGATTTAACAAACAAGTAGCATTAATATCCTTAGAGCTGAAAGAGATTATATTCCACCTGTGAGGCAAGAACCAGATCCCATAAAAAAGAAAGCTCTTAGAAATTAAAAATTTGAAGTCAAAAATTATAAATGTCAATAGAAACATTCGAAGATGAAGATGGAAGAAAACTTCCAGGAAGCCCTGGCATTGTGACTTAGTTGGTTATGCATCGTCCATGTATTGAAAGGTCACTGGTTCAGAGCACATGCCCAGCTTGAGGGTTTAATCCTCATTTGGAGTGTGTGTGGGAGGCAACCAATTGATGTTTCTCTCTCACATCGGTGCTTCTCTCTCTTTCCCTTCTTCTTTCCCTAAAATCAATTAAAAGACTTTTTAAAAAACCTCCCAGAAATTAGTGTAAAAAGACAGATGTAGAAAAAAATAGTAGAGAAAAGAAAATTTGAGAGCCAATCTGAATAATAGGGAATATTGAAAGAAAGATGAGAGAAAACAGAGAGGGATCAATTATCAATGAAATTATTTAAGAACACATCTCAGAACTAAAGGTTATGTCTGAGTTTCCAGATTGAAAGGGCCCATTGACTAATCACCACACTGGAAAGAAATAGACCCACTATAAAATTTTCGAAAAAGAGACAAAGAGAAGACCACAAAACATTCAAAGAGAAAAGGAATGAAAAGAAAAGGAAAATAGGCCACATGCAGAGGGACAGAAATCAAAATGGCCTCAAACTTCTTACCTGTAATATGGGCAGCTAGACCATTGAATAGTGTCTTATAGTGAGAGAAACTGGGTGGGAGGGAGGCTTTTTGAGCCATTGGAAAATATCCATATAAAACACAAGTGTAATTGAAAAACAATACTACAAACTGTGGCATTTTTAATTGAACAAGTGTGTTTGTACATATTTTCTCATTTGATCTTTACAAAAATTTTAACTAGGAGGCATTTTATTCTGAGAGTCACAGTGGTTTAACCAGGTGGTAGGTGATGGAGTCAGACCTGGAAACCTTTCATTACTTCTTTTCTAGATGCTGAAACCCTGGGGGAGAGATATTGGTTATTGTGAAGGTAATATTAGGATGAGAAGGGATTGAGCCTAATTCTGGGGGAGTAAATACTATAGCTCTAAGTGTTGTAGCAATGGTTTCCAATCTCAGTCTTGTGACAGTCTTGTGACTAATTAGTTGCCAGTAATCAAATGTCAAAATTTGTAATCTATCAAGTTTTTTAAAAAGAGTAGCTCTAGTCTGGCCTGTGTAGCCCAATGGTTGAGCATCAGCCTCTGAACCAGGTTTGATTTCCAGTCAGGGTACATGTTCAGGTTGCGGGCTTGATTCCCAGTAGGGGGTGTGCAGGAGGCAGTTAATCAGTGATTCTTATAATTGATGATTCCATCCTTCTCGCTCTCTGAAATCAATAGAAACATAAAAAAAAGAGTAGCCCTATATGTCACAGTGTTTTTAAAAAAATATTTTATTTTCTTGAATAGGAGAAAAAGAGTGGCCGTTGATGCTGGAGGAGCACTTACACTTGGACATGTCTCTGGGAATATGTCATCTCATTTCATGGCAAAACCGCCTTTGTTTGGAGGGGAGGAAGAGATAGAAAAATGGTAGAATCCTGCTTCTGGGACAGTGAGCTTTTCAAGGGTTTACTGGTGTGCAGTGGTTTCAGTTTTGTACTGAGATCATATTGTAAATGAAATTAGCTCTAAGGTCTAGGTTTTTGAACCCTAGGGATTTAATTTATAGTTGTAAATATACCTATTATTCTTTTATATTTTTAATAGCTCAGAATACAGAACTTCAAGGAAGGGCAAATGAGATTGAGAATGCATTTCAGATTTCCCAGCAGAAATGGAAAGAAGAATGCAGAAGATTTGAAAGTGATTTGGAAGAAAGAGACATTATAATTCAAAATTGCAATCAAGAATATGATTTACTTTTCAAAGAAAAAAGCAAACTAGAGAAAACTTTACAGGTAAAATATTTTTATAAAGGAATTTCACTATATAATAGTCATTGAGATGTATTATATACCATTTGATGTTGTTCTTGAAAGGAAGATGATACCATAAGGGTGGGAAGCTGATTTCCTCCTTCTCTTCCTCTCCCTCTCTCTGTCTTCTTTCCCTTTGAGGTCATTTATTGCAGGTCTCTTTTGTAATAGGCTTTAGAATATATATATATATATATATATCTAAACTAATAAAAGCGAAATATTAAATTTAACCATTTCTCCGAGACAGGGTAAGCCACGCCCACCAGCCAATCAGAACGGCTGTATGCAAATTAGCCCAGCCAACATGGCGGCCGCCACTCACGGACCTGAGTAAACAGCCCTTTCCATTGCGGCAGGAGCGAAAGTAAAGCTGCGCCCCTCAGCTCAGCTCCGATTAAACTGCCTCTAGCGAAACACAGCTTTTTGAAACATTGTAACAATCATAGAATCCTCCGGAGCTGAAGGAAAGAGCAGCTCCGGCCTAACCAGTAAAAGTAACAATTGTTTCATTATAGACTCTGCGAGGTGAAGCAGAGGAGGCTTCGTTAGTAGTTAGAAG
>PVJC01044811.1:0-13961 GCA_004026665.1 Murina feae
ATCACCATGCCATCTCCCTCCCGCCCACCCCCACATCTCGCTCACCCTGCCGCTGGCACTGCGCTGGCCTCCAGGGCTGCGGCCGCCATCTTGCCTGAGCTAATTTGCATACAGCCATTCTGATTGGCTAGTGGGCGTGGCTTACCCCCGTCCCGGAGAAACGGTTAATTTTAATATTTCGCTTTTATTAGTTAAGATATTGGTTTCAGCAATACAGCCTAGTGCAGCGATTTTTAACTGGTGTGCCACAAGAATTTTTAAAACATGCAATACCTGACTGTTTAGTCAGGGCCACTGACCTCTTTTCCCTTAAATTGTCAAATTAAAAAATGACAACAGCCAACACAACAGTAGCCTCAGTGTGAATACCCTGTCTTGAACCATAAATATAATAGAGTTGCATTGTATTAGTTATATTCCCATAATAAGGTTGCATCTGATTGGTTAATTCTTGGTACTAGAAATCTTTAGACACAAATATAGGCACATGCCATTTTAAAAAGTCACTTTGGAGCAAAAAGGGTAGGTAATTACTGTCACTATTTTTTTTTTTTTGGAAAGCATTATGCTAAGTGAAATAAGCCAGTCTGAGAAAGATAAGTATCGTATGATCTCACTTATTTGTTGAATAAAACGAACAAAATAAAATGATGAACAAAAATAGATCCAGAGATACAGAAGCATCGAATAGACCATTAAACCACAGAGGGAACGCACAGAAGGGTGGGTTGGGGGGGGGGGTGGGTAAGAAGTTAATGAAAGGACTTGTGTGCATACAAGCATAACCAGTGGACACAGAGAGTAAGGCGGTGACGGCCTGTGCTGGGGGCTGGAGCAGCCTGGGAGAAGTCCAAAGGGGGAAAAGGCAACATATATAATACTTTCAACAATAAAGAATTTTTTAAAAGTCACTTTGGAGCAAAAAGGGTAGGGAATTATTATTACTATTTTTTTTTTTTTGTAAATCAATCAAAATTATACCTGGTTTTAAATCAGGTTGCAAAAATATATATTTTGGTTTATCACAAAATTTTAATAATTAGTTTATATGTGCCATGAAATGAAAAGGCTGAAAATTGCTGATGGTGGTTAGATAGTCATATACTTTACCAAGTGTCCCCACCCTCACTCCACTCCAACCTACCCCTGATATTTCCAGTCTCCACTGACACCATACATAGTTATCACATGTTATTGACTATATTCCCTATGCTGAACTTTACATCCCTGTGATTATTTTGTAACTTCCAGTTTATGCTTCTTAATCCCTCCACCTCTTTCACTCACTTCCCCAAATACTCTTCCCTGTGGCAACCACCAGCCTGCTCTCTATAGAGTCTATGACTCTATTTTGATGTTATTTGTTCATTTATTCTGTTCTTTAGAGTCCACATGTAAGTGAAAGCACATGGCATTTGTCTTTCTCTGCCTGACTTATTTCACTTAGCATACTATGCTCTAATCACAAATTGTAAGATTTACTAGTAATTCTTTTTTATGGCATATATATATGTATATATATATATATATATATATATATATATATATATATTGCTCTTTTATTATATTATATATATAATATAATAAAAGAGCAATATGCAAATTGACCATTACCCGAGACACATAAGCCACACCCACCAACCAATCAAAGCGGCTGTATGCAAATTAACCCAGCCAAGATGGAGGCTGGCAAAGCGGCTCTGCACTGGGAGCCTCTGCGGCCGGCATAGCTGTGCCAGGTGTGTCAGCTCAGTGGGGGGAGGTCTGGCCTGGGGCCTCCTTGGGGTATCCAAGAGCGCACGTCCCGGGTCCACTGCCTGGCTCTGCCCCCTGGGGGCCTCTGCAGGGCATGCAGGAGTGCAGGGGCTTCTGCGGGGTGTGCAGGAGCAGCCGTCCTGGGTCTGCTGCCTGGCTTTGCCCCCTGGGGGCCTCCTTGGGGCATCCAGGAGTGCCCGTCCTGGGTCAGCTGCCTGATCCGCCCCAGGGGCCTCCTCAGGGGCATGCGGGAGCACCTGTCCAGGGTCTGCTACCTTCATCTGCCCCCCAGGGGCCTCCACAGGGCATGCGGGAGCATCTGCTGCACAGTGTGGAGCATCCGAAGCCAGTCCACTGCCTGGCTCCACCCCAGGTGTGTTTGCTCAGCAGCAGGGCCCCACTGAGGGATCCTGCATCAGTGTCCGCCCCTGGCTTGCCACCCAGCTCTGTGCCAGGTGTGTCCCCTCAGCGGTGGGGGCCCACCAGGCATGTGTGATCCTGGGCCCTCCGGTGGGAAATGTCCAGGCCTGCACTCACCAGCCCTCCCACCCCCCAGTGCACGAACCCTGAAGGGGCTGTGGGCAGCCTGAAAATGGCCCTCAGCCCCTCACCCAGGCTGGCCAGGCATGCCAGCGGGTGGACATCTCCCCTGAGGTGTCCCAGACTGCAAGAGGGCACAGGCAGGGCTGAGGGACCCCCACCCCCCGAGTGCACAAATTTTTGTGCACCGGGCCTCTAGTGTGTGTGTGTGTGTGTGTGTGTCTCACAGTGTTTCTATTCTCTTGTCAATAGATGGGCATGTGCTGCTACTATCTTAGATCGGGGTTTCCAGAATTTGAATTTAGGCAGGTTGTTTGGGGGTAAGCAGAGAGTGCTGCTGGTTAGGGGACATGTTATTAGCCATTTACCACATTGAATAACTGGGACTGATTCTCTGGGAGAAACTCTGGGAAATGGTATAAAAGACATTTCAGAATGATTCTGTTTAAGGGGTGAGGGGGCTGAGGCATTAAAGTGCCATGTGCATTCAGTCATTGCATAGGGGTGGCTGCAGGGCGGGGGAGGTTAATTTGCTTACACTCAGCGTACTATGAGGTGGGCAGAATGGCTCTCGCTCCAGAAAAAAGAGCCAACCCTCAGACCAGAGATGCTGTGGGAAGTCCTCCTGAGCACCCTGAAGAGGCAGAGTCCCTGGGATATCAGCGGGGCACTGACAGTGTCTCCTGTGCCACCTGCCTTTTGTGTGTGGATCCAAGCTCAGAGATGAGTTTCTTGGGTACTTAGTTTTTGCCCATAAAGGATAGAACAGTAATGACTACTGTTCTCTGTCCTAAAGTCAAACTAAGAACTATTAATGCTCACAATCCCTATGAAGGCTTGTAACTTTCCAAGGCAAATTATTTGTATTCCTCTCATACAGTTGAGAAAATAGTGGATGAACTTTAAAATCCAGCTAGGGAGAGAAGGCTTACATGCATGGAAAGTGAAATAAAAATAGATTTAAATAATAAAGACTAACGATATTAGACATACTGTAAGGCCAGAACCTGCTCAGTTGTCAAATGCCTGGTGCATAATAAAACGAAACTTCTGTTGAGTGGTATGGATGTGACATACTCTGGGTGAAGCACTTTATACAATTTGTAATTCATAATATAACTTCACAGTAGCAGTTAGAAAGGAGTACTGTTACTTTTCTCTGTTATTGATGATAAAATTAGCGCAGGCAAGTTAATTGCCTGCCATCACATCTGTATTAGTGTCAGAATAAATGTGAGGTCTGTTTGTGTCCAGTGCTTATTCTCTTCAGTACTGTGGTATTAGAGCAGTGTAACACCGTGAGATGTTAAACTTTGAGGTTTCCTTCTCCACACTGCAGTACTTCTGGCTTTCTACTCAGTTGGTGGTCTTCACGTTTCCTTATGCAGAATGAGGGATATTCTGGGCAGGGAGAGCACTAAGCAGGAGGCATGCCCACAGAAAAGCAAAGAAAAAATAAAGGCTAACTTTTTTTTTACTTTCAAAATAAGCTTTTGAAGTTTACATTTGACAGTTTTAAAAGCAAAGTGGGTTTGTTTGTTTTTTTTATCTCAAGAGCTAACTTTTGTTAGAAGGAAATGCTCCTGAGAATAAAAAGTGAAGGTCTCTGTTGTAGCTGGGCAGAGTTTATGCCATATTAATAAATCAGAAAGGGACTAGAGGAAGATGTAGAAGCTTTCTTCTTCAGACCTAGAGTTTCTAAGGCTTAGCTGAGGATCCCTGGGCTAGGAGAGAGGGAGCATCAGTTAGGACATAAGCAGGGAGGAGGGGTCTCGGGCCTGCAGTGATGGAGCGGGACCTGGGCTAACCCTCACATCAGAGGAGCACAGCCAAGTGTGGAGAACATGCCAAGCATCATCCATGGCCATCTGTGGGAGCCCAGCCCAAACCTACCCTCCTTCACCTTTGGAATGGGCCTCAGGTGTCACCTGCATCAAGGCACTGTAGGGGTTGCCCATCACTGCTTGCGGGCCTTCACCGATGGCTGTGAGTGATGCTAGAACCAGTGCTTCCTCCTGTGCCCTGAAGTCTCCGGAGTCTTGGTGTGAACCACCTGGGTAGGACTAACTATATTTCAAAAGAAGTGGAGAGCCCCTTAGGATGGCTTGCAGGAGCAGGTGGGGCCAACGCATGACGTTGAGGGATGGGAAGGTACTGGGAGGACAGATGAGGTGGGAAAAGCCTTCCAGGAGGGGAGCAGAGTGAGCAGAGGCGTGGCCATGGAGATCCTAGTGCGCGTGTTGTGGAAGTACTTCCATCCTGTAGCTACAAGTCAGGGCTAGACTCTGGCCTAGGGTGTCTTGAATGAGAAACGATCCGTTAGAGTTCGGCCTGTGGTCAACAGGGAGCCATTGAAATCATCTTTTGTTTGTTTTTCAGTCTTTATAATGGCTCCATGAAATCCTCTACTATACATTTAACACAGACATATGACTCAATATCCGAAAGCAACACCAGAGAGCTAAGTAATGGACATAAGTCTACATACCTGAAAAGATGTAGACTCAGCAGATTTAAATTCTAGGTTTGTCTGTGTGAGACAGAGTCTTGTGTTCTTTCCAGCTCTACCAAGCTGCCCTGAGCCCCTCTCCACCTTGAGCAGTTCTTGACTCAAGAGTAGTCAGACTCCAGTCGGTCCCTCCTGGGGGACAGTGTGCTCCCGCAGCCTTGCAAATGAATATAATTCCCTAACACCCCTGTCTCCCATACGTTTTTCTAGCCCGGTTATTCCCAGGTTGTGTGGGCCCTCATTCTTTTAATTTCTGTTTAGACTGAAAAGTGGAATCAGAATCACCCACAAGTGTAGGCCAACTCCAAGGCTGTTGGAGGGTAGTTTTTATCCTGACATCTTAGTTCCTGGATCCATGCTTTGTGAGAGATCCAGGTGTGTAATTTCTCCCCCTCAGTCCTTCAGGATAACTTAGTTCATGTGCCCTGGGAAGACAATTTGTATGCTTTACTGTGAGTTCTTATTATGTGTATGTGGTTTAGATCTGTATTCTGTCAGCTCATTAATTTGTCTACCTTTCCTTCAGTGAATGACGAATGTGGACTTTGCAAATGTTTGACACCTCAAAACAGACGGCTTGGCAGTTTTGTGCTTTTAGATCAGTTACTCGCTCCAACTTGGAGATTTATCTAAATTAGCATGACGGTGGCTCTCTTTCCTCATACTTTTACCTGTCCTTTCTGAGTTTTACTTGGCACCTGAGAGTTCAGCATGGAATCCATTAACAGCAGCGTTTCTTTGAAATAGACAGAGCAAGTATCTCTATGCTCTTTTCATAGATGAGGAATCCACAGTATACAGCAGTTATATTTCTATCCAGTGGAGTGGTGACGGTTGATTGGACTCAGTTGTGGCTGTACAATTAGCATTCAACATCATGCTCAAGGTAGAAGTAACTCAGACATCTACCATCAGATCATCCCCCTCTAGTCTCCCTTCCTTTCTTCCTCTCTCTCTCTCTCTCTCTCTCTCTCTCTCTCTCTCTCTCTCTCTCTCTCACACACACACACACACACACACACACACACAAATACATATTATATTCCAGCCAAATTGAACCAGGTTAATTTTCCAGAATGTTCTATGTTTTCTTTCCTCCAAGCATCTGTACATATTAACAACAACAACAACAATAGTAATGATAATATGGCTATCAGTTTTTGAGTCCTAAGTTCTTTAGAACACATTTCTCATTTAGTATTGCCATTTTCCGATTTAACAACTTAAGAGCTAATGTTTGGAGCATTTGATGACCCAGAACAAATTTCTGTCTGACACTAAGTCTGCTTCTTTTGCCTTGGCTGCACTCCTCCCTAACCCCTGGCTACCTCCAATTAGTCCTGGGGACTCAGTGTGCTGCCCCCTTACTCCCAGGGCCTCTAAACCATCCCATCACTTACTGTAGCATAAACACATCGCATTCACTAGTTTATCTTGCTGACTCCTTTGCTAGAGTCAGGCACCATGTCTATCTTGTTTGGTACTATGTTTCCCAACTGTCACTGTTGAGTAAAGGTGGAATGAATAACTGAAAGTGACTTGGTAGGTAGGGGAGGAGAATGCTCCCCAGTATCCAACCTCTCATCTCTTTTGAGGTTGTGGCTCTTGAAGTCCCCTTCCCTCCTGATCCATACCAGGCGATCAGTAAATATTTGCTGACCAACCGAATGAGTCTGATGAAGATGGATCTGAGCAATTTGTGACAGGAGCTGTTGGGATCTGTCAGTGCCGCAGGCCGGTAGGGCCACCAGGGGACTCTGAACCTATCTCTAAGTTGGCAACAAGCCGTCTTTTCTCTGATTATGAGTTTGGTGAAAGACTGGTGGCGACTTCCTGTTTTCTGATTGGAACCTAAGGATCCATTTTGTACGCAAAGAACAAAATAGTTCTCCAGTTGCTGTTCCCTTTCCAGCTGGTTTTACACCACTGAAGATGGATGAAGGACCTGTGGAAGGCAGACCTTGCCAAATTTTGTGTGTACCTGTGTGCATGTGCCTGCACACATGCTTGTGTGCGTGTAGGCTCCTGTGTGTCGTCTGTGGGAAATAGGAAGGGGTTCTGTTGTGCCACCAGCCTCTCCTGAAAGGCATCGCTGTCATCACAGTGAAACATGTGGTGTCAAAGCAGCAGCGGCAATTATGCCACCATTTGGATGTCTGTGCGATGGCAGCATCTGTTGATGCTCTGAGACTCTTCTGCCAGGATTTTGCCTGCCAAAGCACCCAAACCATATGTTCTCATCATCAGTGATACCCGCATCCCAGCCTTTCAAGGGTGAGGCATCATAGATCAACGACCGACATGTCATTGGGGATAAGCTCAGCTTGTGCCTGGCTTTGATAACAGGGGAGAGGATGGGATGTTTTGCGGTTCTGATTTCTGAAACAATCGGTATTGAAAATAATGTTGAATTTGCTCCTTACTCACAATAATTGACAGTGTAATTAATGGATTAATTAATTACAAAGAGTGGTACTTTTCCAAGGCCTAATCTACTGACTCGTTGTTAGTGAGAAGCATCATTAAACAGAATGGCAGGAAAGGCTGCACTTGAAAGCTGGTATTTTCTTAAAAGGCAGAAGAAATTTTCTTTATCATTTTTTAAATGGATTTTTTGAGAAGAGGAAGGGAGAGGAAGAGAGAAAGAGAAACATCCATGTGAGAGTGGAGCATTGAATCCCCGCCTCCTGTACACCCCCTACAGGGGATGGAGCCTGCAACCAGGTCATGTGCCCTGACCAGGGATCGAAGTCAGCCAACTGAGTCACAGCATCCAGGGCTGAAAAAAGTTACTTGACTTCCGGTGGGGAGTTTTCCACTTGCCATTGTCACCAACACATGCATTTTACAAGCTATTAGCTTGTTATCTTGCAATATCTCAAGAATTGCTCTGGAATGCTTCCCAGTTGTTTCAGATGTATATGTTTTATTCATCCCTCATCCTCATGAGAAGTGATAACCCTGTTAAGGGTACGGGTCCACATTCTGTTTCTTTCCATCCCTAGACACGCACCAGCATTGCACACTCAGGGGTTGCTCAATAAATCACTCAATGGAAAAATAGCATCAACAAATAAGGTTTATTTAGGAGACATTATAGTGTAATTAAGTCACCAACAGATTATAAAAGTTTAAGCTTTTATCAAATGATCTACATATGCCCTAGCTGATTTGGCTCAGTGAATAGAGTGTCAGCCTGCAGACTGAAGGGTCTAGGGATCAATTATCGTCAAGGGCACAAGCCTGGATTTAAGGGCTCAGTCCCTAATTGGAGGCATGCAGGAGGCAGCCTATCAGTGATTATTTGTCATTATGGGTGATTTTCTCTCTCTTTCTCTTCCTCCCTCTTACTATCCTTCCCTCCCTTTTAAAAAATATTTTATTTTTTTGTGTTTTTTTTTTTTTATTTTGTTTTATTGCTTATAGTATTACAACAAGTATTAGATAGGTCTCCATTTTTCTCCCCCCGAACCTCCCCCCTCCTCCCCTACCCCATTGATTATGTTAAATATTTTATTGACTTTTTACAGAGAGGAAGGGAGAGGGATAGAGGGTTAGAAACATCGATGAGAGAGAAACTTCGATCAGCTGCCGCTTGCACACTCCCTACTGGGGATGTGCCCGCAACCAAGGTACATGCTCTTGACGGGAATCAAACCTGGGACCCTTCAGTCCACAGGCAACGCTCTATCCACTGAGCCAAACCGATCAGTGCCCCTTCCTTTCTTTCTCCCTCCCTCCCTTTCTCGTTGAATCAATAAAAATATATTTTTAAAAAAATTGATCTACATATAACAAGAATTAGAGCAGAAAACTCATTTTTTAATTATATGTACACCTTTTCCAGAGTTTCTTTGACAGTCCACAATTAATAGAAAACAATAATCTATTTACCTTACTATATGTGCCATAGAGTTTTTTTCACCTCCCTATACAGATGAAGGCTTTTGTAATCTGTTAAAGGGGTAAGAGTTTTCCTACTTTGCCTAACCTTTTAAATTAAATAAACATTAACTATGCCCCTAGAATTCCGCTCCTAGTAAGAAGGCGATATCTGTCTAATTTATTTTTTGCCTAGAACAGCGGTCACCAACCTTTCAGACCTCACGGACCACTTGTTGGCGACCGCTGGACTAGAAGAAGCGTGACACACAATATTCAACAGTAGATGTTGAATGTTGGCTAGTGAATGAATGAATGAACCCCACATCCTTTCTAATTTAATTGAGAGTGGTATACATAATATTTTTTACAATTTAATGCTATCAGTTAAAATATTTTCAGGAGTACTAAATATTTTTTCCTGCAATTTCCCTCAATGTATTCTTTTCATCCTTTACCAATTTTTGTTTTGTCTTTCTGTGACACTGAAAGAATTGGAGTTCAGATACACTTGGCTTTTTTGATGGTATTGACATTTACTCAGCATTTGGAGCTGCCCCTATCATACAGTGGGTGCTCCACAAATATTGTATTTGTGGAAACATGGCTGCCCATCTTATTGACTATCAGTTCCCTTCTGTACATGGGTAACTTTTTGCTCATAAGAATTTCTAAAACAAGACTGTGTGCAATTTGTCCCAGGTCTTTCATAGCATATTTATCTTTGACCTTTTGTCTACCCAGAGTCCTGAATTTTAGCCTCACTACATTTCACCACGTTTCTTGCTTTTTACCAAGATGTTCCCCCACCCCCTCCGCTCATGCCTTTTTCTCTTCCCTGCTTTGCATCTTTATGGCCTATATTCAGTGTCACCTTCTTTGTTCTCTTCCTTGGACATTCTTGACCCCTTGCTTCTCCTTCTGTGGACATACTGAACCCATGTTACTGTCCTGAACACTCATCTGGGTGCCTCAGGTCTCTCCTTTACGGGATTGAGCCTGTCCAGCTCCGGGAAACGAGCTCTTTTACCCTTCTGTCCTTCTGTGTGTGCCTCCCTTACACCATCCCACCCTGGCACCCACTCAGTCCCCAGCATGTTTTGGACGCTATACATGGTAACTAATGTAAGGAGTGGGCGACAGCTTCTCTCAGGTATAAGTGCAAGTTGAAATCTGAGGGGAATAGAGCACACCTGTGAGCCAGGCATGTCAGTTACCATCTGTCTCCTTAAATCCTCAGAAACTCATTGAAATTAGTCTGATCATTAATCCTCTTTGTTCCCGAGGAACCAGAGGCATGGAGCTACTGCATGTTGAAGTTTGATTTGTTTATCGAAAGTGTCATCTCCCTCCTTTCTCTGCTGCCTTACTGTCTTCTCTCCTGGCCTATCCTGTGAACTAGAGGGACAGAATTTAAAAGTCCAGCCCTAGCTGTTTTGGCTCAGTGGATAGAACACTGGCCTGTGGACTGAAGGGTCCCAGGTTCGATTCCAGCTAAGGACATATGCCTGGGTTGCAGGATTGATCCCCTCTCTCCACCAGTAGGAGGTGGGCAGGAGACAGCCAATCAATGATTCTCTCTCATCATTGATGTTTCTATCTCTCTATTCCACTCTGAAATCAATAAAAATATTTTAAAAAAAAGAATTTAAAAGTCCATCTGCTTGCTTATCAGAGCTGGAAATGGGAGATCCAGTGTATATGAAGGTAGCACCAGGGAGTAGTTTATTGCCAGTGGGTGTTGGGTATTTCAGTGTGTTGGGAATCAGCTGTCTCTTCTAGCTCCATGTGAATAGCCAGCAGACCACATGGGAAGTCCTGTGATTACATGAGAAAGCAGCTCCTGAGAAAATCATGCCAGGCCTCCCCATCGCCCCATTTTGTTCTCAGTAACAGAATAAGCCACTAGGTTTCATCTTTGACACTTTCTTTGGCTACACACTTTTATAAATAAATGAGATATGGTAATAATGTACCTTTACTCAGTCAATGATAGTATGAGCCTATATTATAGAAAGTGTGTGCCACTTAACTGTGTCACAATGCGCATGACAAGAGCAAGGCTAAAACTGTCTACAAAATGCTTTTTGGTTTGGCATATGTAAAAAACACACACACACACACACAAAACAAAACAAAACAAAACCCTACTAAACTGGGGTTTTTGGGATTTGGGCATTAAGCAATACATTTGCCCAGATGTTAAAAGTTAATTTCTAAGGAATACAGAGATCTTGTTTATGGTATGTGAAGGAAGCTTACAGGGAATTAGTTTAATTGTGTAAGAATATTAAGCAGTCTTCACCGTCTGTTGTCAGTAGTGCATGGGTCCCCTAAGGTCTGCTTTTCCATTACTCTGATTTTCTCCCTGTCTGGATGGAGTGCCCAATATCATTAACACGCCTCACATAGCTTCTTTTGAAGCTTTGGCTAGGTTAAATCATTTCTACTTATGCAAAGTGGATTGACTAAAACCTTTCCCCAAAGGCCTGCCAAAAACGGCTATTTTTGTTTTCTCTTGCAAGGGACACATGCAAATTTTCTCACAGTATATTACCCAGTTGCCAGCTACTCCATTTAATCATGCTGCTCTTTCTACCCACCTTCTCAGGAAAACTCCATCCCCCAACCCAAACACTACACCTCCCTTCTTTATCCGGAGTGGTTTTGTTTTTGTTTTTTCTTTTTTGCCTGCCTTCTGTTTTAGGGGATTGCCCAGATAGATTTCAGTAGCAGATTTGCCTGGGTTATGGAATACTGTTTTACAAACCTTTTGACCACAATCCACAGTAGGAATTAAATTTACATTGTGACCTAGAATACACCCCCACACCTACACCCCCCACCCATAGAAGCTTTCACAAGACGGCATTGTAATCAGTTCCTAGGGCAGCAGCAACAATTTACCACCAACAGGTTAACTTAAAACTACAGACATTTATTGCCTCATAGTTCTGGAGGCCAGAAGCTTGAAATCAAGGTCAGCTTGGGCTATGCTCTCTATGTGAGTCTAGGGGAGAATTCTTCTCTGCCTTTTCCTAGCTTCTGGTGTTCCTTGGAAGGCTCTGGAGTTCCATGGCAAGCTCTGGAGTTCTGTGGCAGGCTCTGGTGTTCCATGGGAGGCTCTGGAGTTCCGTGGCAGGCTCTGGTGTTCCATGGCAGGCTCTGGAGTTCTGTGGCAGGCTCTGGTGTTCCGTGGCAGGTTCTGGAGTTCCATGGAAGGCTCTGGAGTTCCATGGCAGGCTCTGGAATTCTGTGGCAGGCTCTGGTGTTCCATGGCAGGCTCTGGAGTTCCATGGCAGGCTCTGGTGTTCCATGGGAGGCTCTGGAGTTCCGTGGCAGGCTCTGGTGTTCCATGGCAGGCTCTGGAGTTCTGTGGTAGGCTCTGGTGTTCCGTGGCAGGCTCTGGTGTTCTGTGGCAGGCTCTGGTGTTCTGTGGCAGGCTCTGGTGTTCCATGGCAGGCTCTGGAGTTCTGTGGCAGGCTCTGGTGTTCCGTGGCAGGCTCTGGAGTTCCGTGGCAGGCTCTAGAGTTCTGTGGCAGGCTCTGGTGTTTCATGGTAGGCTCTGGTGTTCCATGGCAGGCTCTGGTGTTGCATGGCAGGTTCTGGTGTTCCGTGGAAGGTTCTGGTGATCCATGGCTTGTATATGCATCACTCCAGTCACATGGCTATTTTTTCCTTTTCTCCCAGTGTCTTCACATCACCTTCCTCTGTGCATATCTGTCCCTGTCTCTGATTTGCATTTTTTATAAGGACACCAGTCACATTGGATTAGGGCTCACCTTAATAACTTCATTTCAACTTGACTGCCTCTGTAGTGACATTACATTCAAGTAAGGTCACATTTTCTGAGGTCCTGGAGTGAGGGATATCCCCAATTAGGATTTCACCGTATCTTTTGGGTGGTACATATTCAACCAATAAGAACAACTAACCCTTAAATAATGCCTTAATGTCTATTCTACTCTCTCGTTGAAAAATGGACCATGCTTCTTACTAAAGTGATTTTAAATTAATTGGAAAATACTGTTTAGGGCAGTAATTATGCATTTGAACCGTGGCTTCATTGATTTTCGGTTTCCTCCTTTATACATGAAAATATAATTTCTATGAGTCTATGTTAGACTTAATAAGAAAATATGATAAGGTGCTTGATAAGTTAAATATAATTTAAAAAAGTAAAAATGAATAGGAAATTGTGAGCAGTATCTTTTAATCTGCTCAGGGAAACTACATAGAATCCTGTATGTCTGGTATGACCAGGAACTGTTAATCAAAAAATTCAATGAGACGTGGGACTATTAACAATTTTACACACACACACACACACACACACACACACACACACACACACTGTACAAGATCTAATTATTTGTTTATTCTCTAGTCTTTTAATGTTGGAAAAAGAGTTTTGTTTGTTGATGTTATTTTAAGAGTCCCATGGTTTATATCTCACTGCATTTTTCTTGCATAAAGCTCATTATCATTTATGGTTTTCTCTTAGAGGTTTTTTAAATTAATGTAATGGAGTGAATTAAAAACACAAAGTAATCTGAGTGTAGAATTCTCAGTAGAGCTTTCTCTACTGATGTAAAAAAGTAGTTAACTGCTTTCCTGGAAAGTTTCACAGTTGTCTTGCTCACATCTAATGTGATGACTGGTTTTTAAAATTTGATTTTTTCCCTTCAACTTAATTTTCTTTTCGTTCACACTCATCTTTTCAGCTTCTGAGTATTTAATTAAATGATAAAATGTAGCTAACAAGTCAAACTGGCATACACAGTTTAGGGCATGAACTCAATGAGGATATGGCTCAGTTAGAGGAGGCAGAAATGGAGGTAACCTGCAGGTATAGCTACTGGCCAAGACCCTTTGGTCTGACATGGGCATTGGCTCCTATTTTATAGAGGAAATCTAGAGCAGTGGTTGATTGGGTGGATTACTGGAGTTTCGGTTTTCACAATTACTTAGGTGAATCAGTTTTCTGCGATTTTTCAACCAGTGTGCCTGCAGTGGCCACACTGGTGTGCCCTGGTAAGTTTTGAATATATACAACTAGAGGCCCCATGCACGAAATTCATGCAAGAGTAGGCCTTGCTTCCCTCTGGCACCGGGACCCAAGCTTCCCTCCGGACACCAGCACCCAGAACCCAAGCTTCCCTGCAGCCACCGCCAGGCACCCAGGATCCAGGCTTCCCTTGCAGCCCTGGCTTCATCTGGAAGGTCATCCAGAAGGATCTCTGGAAGGTCGTTCAGCTGTCTGGCCTAATTAGCA
>PVJC01044812.1:0-13957 GCA_004026665.1 Murina feae
ACAATTGTTACTGTTACTGGTTAGGCGGGAGCTGCTCTCTCCTTCAGCTCCGGAGGATTCTATGATTGTTACAATGTTTCAAAAAGCTGTGTTTCGCTAGAGGCAGTTTAATCGGAGCTGAGCTGAGGGGCGCAGCTTCACTTTCGCTGCTGCCGCAATGGAAAGGGCTGTTTACTCAGGTCCGGGAGTGGCGGCCGCCGTGTTGGCCGGGCTAATTTGCATACAGCCGCTCTGATTGGCTGGTGGGCGTGGCTTACCCTGTCTCGGAGAAACGGTTAATTTTAATATTTCGCTTTTATTAGTTTAGATGACTAGTGTTCTTGGTAAGATGGGTGAACGCCATTTCAGCTCATTTACTCATTCATTCCTCCAGGCTGCCAGGGCTCCATACCAGGAACTGTATTAGGTTCTGGCATAGAGAGTTATACAGGCACAAAATCGTCTCTGCCCTTGTGAGGGGTTACTATTTGGAAGTAAAATATTAAAACACATATACATATAAATACTGAATAATTACTACTGTCATCGGCATGCTGAGCAAGATCAATGGGAATCAAAGTTTAAACTGATTTTATGTGTGTCAAGGCTCTTGATTTTCAGTCCATCATGAACTAGGATAAAGGAGAAGCAGGCAAAGGCAATCAAGGCTACTACCCAGGATACTGGCTCCAGAGCTGGGAATAGGACAGATATAGCGTAGTTATATATAGGCATAGATGTACGAGGTCCATGAAGCAGAGTAGTGAGGTCTACTGAGAAAGCTTCCTGGGGGTAACTCCGCAGGAGAGACAGGGGATTCATTACAAATAACTCACTACATGTGACAATGTAAACAATGCATTGCTGTTGAAAATGCCAGCAGTAAGTGTCCTCCCTGCACTCAGGCCTCTGCATGGAATTCTGCCATCTATTTGATTTTGTCCTCATGGCTAGAATGTTAGATTTATTTTTTGCTGTAAAAAAAAAACAACTTTAAAATCATAATGGCTTAACCGAATATTTATGTTTCTCATTCACATATCTACTGATCAGCTGAGGTTCCTCTGTGCTGGGCCGGGCTCTGGGTCAGTTTGGATTCCAGGATGTTTCATGTGCTTCCTCTTTCACCTTCAACAGGTGGCTATCCGGCAGAGTGATTCTCAACCAGGGTTGATTATGCCGCCCCCGGGTCACTTAGCAGTGCCGGGAGATGTTCTAGGCTGTCACAAATGGGAGAAGGGAGGTGCTACTGGCATCTAGTGGGTAGAGACCAGGGATGCTTCTAAACATCCTGCAATGCTCAGGACAGCCCCCTACAATGCCAGCAATGGCCCCAAATGCCAATGGTGCTGAGGTTGAGAAATCCTGTCACAGTGGATGGCAGAAGCCCAAGATGCCAAGCCAACTACCTGAGTGCATTTAAAACCTTTGCTCATGTCACATCTGCTTGAACTTCATTAACCAAAGCAAATTGCATGGCCAAGTCCAAAGTCACTGGGATCAGGCTGTATACTCTTCCAACTTCCCTACAAATTCTTCAAGGTACATGGCTGTATGCCTTTAGCTGGAGGCCTTGATTTCATTCCTAAGCCCTCTCTATTATCCCAGGGCTCTGGGTTGACCAATAACAGCCCCTTACCATTGTGAATATCTGCCAGGAACAAATGGGTGGCGTCATACATCCTCTAAGTTTCAAGCAATTTTCTCTCTCAGTGGTCAGACAGGGATCTCAAAGTCACTGCTGACATCTACGGCCACATTGGTCCAGTCCAAATGCTTGGTCCAGACCCTGCACTGGGCTCTAGAAAATCAGAGGTGGTTAAGACCTTTTCCTTATATCTAAAGGGTTCACAGAAGCAAAATAAAAATCACTATTCAATCATTACCCATTGAGACACAGATGAAACTATATGAAGGCAGAGTAATAGAAAGAGTGATGCCGAGGCCTGGTGTGAAGGATGGATAAGAGCTCTCTGGGCAGATATCTTAGGAAGTAATACCGCTCTCTTGACTCTTATCTTTCACTTAACAATAATTGAGGGGGGTGTGTATTGTGATACAATGTTTACCTACTAACAGGATAACTGCTGTTCTCCTCAACACCTTTCCAGGTTTGGGTGTCAAAGGCTTGACACCTAGGATTCTCTATGACATTCACTCTGTGGGCCTCCATTCCCCAGTGGTCACTGCCTGGCGAGGGCAGCACTCCAGTTTAATGTTTACAAAGTAAAGACCTAGAAGTCATCTGATCCAGGGGTGGGAAATAAGTGAAGCTCTTCCCAGAGAGTTGGTTCTTCTGCTCTGAGCAGGAGTATTCGTCTGGTTCCTGTGTGCATGAAACATAGAATGAATTGAGTTTCAGAGAATAGTCAATCACTTCTGCATAATTCACTTATTGGAAAGAGAAATATAAAATATTGACATCATCAATATTTTTCCGTAAGAACAAGGAAAATAAGATTTCAATAACTAAAAATAACTAGTGGCAAAGGAGTAAAGCAAGTCTCGTAAAACATCGTGTCACACATGAAAAGCTGTGACAGACACAGGAGAAGTGAAGAAGTATGCCAGGTGAGGGAGGAGACAGTTGAAGAGAAAGGAATTGTTTATGGATTTAAGCATGAGAGGACAGGAGAAGTTTCAGTAGGCTCTAAATTACTGAGCAGGTCCATGTTAAACTTCTCAATTTTTCACCTGCTCATTCAAAACCTTCAGAAGCTCTAAGTGATGGGATGAACGCAGCCCACCTGCAGTAGAGGACAGGCATCATTGGTACTAGGCTTCGGTTAATTCTAGAGTGCATCCACTGCATATGACACAGCTGGTCACACCTGGATTGGTCTCTGGCCGTCTTGGATCATGTTCTTTTAAGAACTAGTTCAAGAAACTTCTTGCCCAGATCTACCTGGGCAAAGTATCAACTGTTTTGAGTTCTGTGCCTTGGTTGGGATGGTAGGCTGGATTCAGGACACAACCGTTCTCTAATTTAGGAGTAAGACAGAGAGGTCAGATAGGTCTGAAGCAATGACAGAAATCAGGTAAGAAATTTAAAATGTGTATCACCTCTGCGTGTTTTGCTCCCTTCAATTAAAACCAACAACATAAAAACCCTGTTATTTCTATGAGAACTGATTTTTTCCTAATCAAATGTTATGAAAATATTTTTCAATAATCAGTGAAATTTAGCTGCTTTTGAGATTCTCTTGTCATTATTGCCACTTGCAGATTAGAAAGTGTAGACCAAGTACAAGGAATGAAATGAGAACACACCTCTGCCAGTCAAGCCCTCAGCTCCACGATGAGCCCCTTAGATGTTTGGCTTGGGTTATGAAAGTTTCAAGTTATTGCACTGTCTTGAGGATGCAAGGGTTTAGGAACTGTTATGGAATAAGAAAAGATATCTGCGAAGAAAAAATATCCCAAGGCCAGTATCTTAGTTTGAATTTGAAATCTTTAGAAAGTACAAAGCCGTGAAAGATGTGCTAAGGAGAATTTAAGTCCTGTGCCGCTACCAGGTTAATACTTCAATGGGGGCTGACGGTTAATGAAACATTCTATAGAGTTCATTGACAAAGTATGTAGAATGCAAAAGGAAGGAGTTTGAAAATGAGGGACCTCCCCCATGTCTTACCTTACCATTTTGAAAACTAGTTTATAAAGGGTTTGGTCTGAAGTTGCAAAAGACAGTCAACAATCCCCCTTAAAACAATTGCCCATTATTAATATGCTAATTTAGGTCAGGTCACCTGGGATTACCTTTCTAAGGTTGACTTTCTCTTGCGCCACTTTCTTGACAGAGTTGACCAGAAAACACTTGGCAAAATGCAATTACAAAATTAATTAGTAGCATAGCAAATTGATCAATGTGCAGGCATGTCACACATCATTCACTGGTGATGAGATTATTTAAATTGGACTGCTAATTGCTGCACAGCTATTTTTCTTGCAAGATGCTAAGGTGGTAGAGAAAGAGATGACAAGGCATCATCTTAAACCCAAACTATAGAAAGAGTTCCTAACTTTGGAATACAAAGGGAAGTGGAGATGGGTTGAAAACCGCTGGTTGCAGGTGTTATAAGCCCAAATACCCATGATTTAGGAAGTTACTGCAGATGAGTGCAAGTATAAGAAAACCAGAGGGCAAGCATGGTTACAGAAGGAAACTGTCACTCAACCTGGGTTCGGGGGAGAAAACAGGGTTTCACAGGGACTGGGACGCTGTCTAAAGGAGAATAGCTGCCATGTTAGCATGGTGCTGCCATGTAGGAATGATAGCTACTGGGTTATAACACCCCCTCTTTTGTCCCCAAAGATGGCAAATCTGGAATCTTATTGGAACACTCCCACTTTAAAATGTCAGCAAACAAGTTTTTAAACTTTATAAGGACTAATGTCATGTGAATATTTCAGGGCCAGTTTTAGCCCATGGGTCAGAGCAAAGACAGAAAAGGGGGTCCTGGGTGAGTTATGCAAGGCAATGGAAGGAAGCAGGAAATTCAACATGACTGGCCGTACACTGGAAACCCACTTAGTGAGAAAATCACAGGCCTTGGGAAAATAAGGGGCTGTTATTGCTCAGCCCAGAGCCCTGGAATAAGGGAGAGGGCTTAGGAGTGAAACTGAGGCCTCCAGCTAAAGACGCAATGTCTGTCAATGAGATTAGGGATGAAATGAGAGCCTTTGACATCCAGGAGCCCTTTTCTCCCTGGAGCAGCACTGGCTGCTCTCTGTGAAAATGGAAACGATGTGCCAGGCCGACAAGGACATCCTCTGATGAGGCCTTTGCCTCAGTAGGTATGGGGCAGCCAGGAAGCATCCATGGATCTCTAGCTTCTAGGACTATTGCTCATGTCTTATGTCCCAGGAAAACCGGGACAGATGCCCTCTGGTGCACTTACCATTCAATGATTGCTCATCTGTTCACTGATTGATTTCATTTATTCAGCCAACAAATACTGAGCACCTATGTATGCTAGACGACTGGAGAGACAGAGGTGAATATAAAGCCAGTCTTCACACTCAACTCAAGATCCAGTGGGGGTTGCAGCAATATATACCTGCAGACAATGCCCAGGCTGTCCTAGAGGTGTCTGCAGTGAGCTGTGGGCACACAGGAGGGATCAACTCTGGGAGGGTTGAGGGACCTGCCCAAGGATGCAATATCTGGATTTTCTTCTGCTACTGTGCTCACCCAGCCTGTGGAGAGTTTCACCCAGCCTGTGATGCTGCAGTCATTACAATGTCAGAGCTGTCTCCTACTTTCTCAGTACCTACAGTTATAATTAATCACTGACATTCATAACAATGCTTCCGAGGCCCTCAGGTGTTTAGAGCTGCTTTCCTGAGATCTCAGAGAAGGATTATGCTCTGTTTAATTTAGTTGGCATTGAGTGTTTATCTTTGAGTTTTAATTCTCTGAAATTTGGAATTCACATGGAATGTACAGCTCTACACTGAAAAATACTTTTATATCCATTTATATAATTTGTTCCAGGAAGGAGGTCGTTGGCCAGGTGTTATTATGGCCATTTTCCAAATAAAAAAACGGAGATGATAGTAAACTGGGAGTCCCCAAACCAGCTACAGCTGTGACAGACCCAGGATTGAAACTGACACATCTTACTCTCAGCCTCTGGTTCCAAAAAAAAAGTAGAACAGACCATTCTCAAAATAATCTGAATAAACACAAGTTTTTCTTGCCATCCTATATAATAAAGAGCTAATATGCTAATTAGACTGGATGGCAGAATGACCTTCCGGAATGACCTTCTGGAATGACCTTCCAGAAAGACCTTCTGAAATGACCAGTGGGCAGGGGTCCGGGCTGTGGGGCCAGGAGGCAGCCAGGGCTGTGAAGGCCTGCTTTTGCATGAATTCATGCACTGGGCTTCTAGTTATTCCATAAAGGAATCACTTTATGTGCAAGCCATCATATTCCCCTGGACTCCTTCAGTAGATTCTCAACAAGGTTGTCCAACTTCCCCTGGTATTTCTTCAGTTCATTGTCAAATGGCTTCCAGAATGATCTCTGTTATTTCCTCACCACTGCCCACTTACTTCCTGACCCATAAGAGATTTTATTTTTAACCACTTTATTGAGGTATTGAGGTATAATTCACACTTTATGCTGAAAGTTTGGCTCAGCCACTCCATGAAATTGCTGCCATTTTGTTTGGCCCTCATGCAAGTGCCCCCCAGTCAGCAGCTGCAGAGTGGCAAGCAAAGGTAGGTCCCATCAGCCTTGATGATCAGTAGCCTCCCCTGCCTCCCAAGGCCTTTCCTCATGCATCTCTTAGATAAGACTTCTGTAGTGTCACCAAAATCATACTCTTTTGACTTGAATTGGCCAGTCTGGCCTTAGCAGGAACCCCAAAGCACTCCTCCCATGGACCCTAGTTCAGTTCTTTCGTGGTCTGTTGCTGAACCTCGCCTCATCATCCAGCATCCTGTGCTATACTTAACAAATGTTCATTTAGTAGAGCCATAACACCATACACTTTATTCATCTAAAGTCTACAATTCACTGGTTTTTAGTATATTCACAATTGTATAACCATCACCACAGTCAAGTTCAGAACATTTGCATCACCTCAAAAGAAACCCTACCCCATTAGTAGTTATTTTTTCACTACTCTCATTCTCCCCAACCTACTTTTTGCCTCTATGGACTTGCCTATTTTGAGCATTTAATATTAATAGAAGCATATAATATGTGGTTGCTCAGTGATTAGCTTCTTTCACTTAGCTTAATGTTTTCAAGGTATCCATGTTGTAGCACGGATCAGTACTTCATTTCTTTTTATGAATGAATAACATTCCATGGATAGACCTCATTTTGCTTATCCATTTGCTGTTGATGGACATTTGGGTTGCATCTACCTTTTGACTCTTAAAAACAATGCTATTTTGATGTACATTGTGTTTATATGTACGTACCTATCTCATTTCTCTTGGGTATGTGACTAGGAGTAGATTTGTTGGGTCATATGGTAATTCTTTGCTTAGCTATTTGCGGAATATCCAGACAGTTTTCCAGAGTGGCTCCATGAGATGGTTTCAGTGGTGTTTTAAGTTGCTCTTAGCTGAGACTGCTTAGCCTTGTCTACAAGGGTTGCCCTGACCTGCTTGCCTTCTTCTCCAGTCCCAGCCCTTGGCTCTCTGCTCATTTCTCCCACTCCAGTCACTTCCTCTGGCTTTTGTGGAGTTTTTCAAAGGCAGAGGGATCTACACCTTCCCCGTCAGTGTCCATCAGAGAAGCCTTCTCGGAACACACCCCAAGCTTCCAAAATCTAAATGAAATCTCATTATATCCTTCCTTGTTTAATAATTACTTACAGGATACTTGTGTAATCCCACTCAAAGGTGGCTTTAGATGAGCTTTAAAAAATCTTGAGACTGTTTTTTCATTATTGTAAAGCAAGGATCTTGTCCAGAAATTGAAGTATACTGAATACATAAAACATATTTGTTTAATAAATAATAGGTTTAGTTAAAGAGACCTTAAGTTGCCAAGTTGTGTTTGAAATCTACATCAAAACTCTTATTTTTCCCTACTTATTTTCTTGCTTCATCTTTTTGCACTGAATGTTGTAAATAGGGGTCATAAAGCTTTTCTTTAAAGGGCAGATAGTAAGTATTTTCGGCTTTGTAAGTCATGCAAACTCTTTGCAGCTACTCAAATCTGCTGTTCTAGAGGTAAAGCAGCCTTAGTCAATCCATACATGAATGTGGGTGAGTGCATTCCAATACGTCATTTACAAAACAGACATCAGGCTGGACTTGAGCTGCAATTACCAATAGCATTTAATTATCTTTGCCCTACAAAATTTTGTCCATATGGTTCAGCCTAGCAAAACTCAGAAGAGCGATGTCAGAAATATTATTGTTCATTAGCACTTACCCTTTCACGCAGTAACATGCTGTCGGATCTCGGGGCTGGGGCTAGACTACCATTTTCCTCTCTGCATGGCCCAGAAGCACAGAAAGGGCACCAATCACTCTGGGCTCTTTCCCTCTGGGCTGGCTTTGTGCCAGGGGGAAGCTGATGTTCCAGAACACAGCCTAATGCAGGCTGATTGGAATGTGGATTGTCTGTACTCGGAAGCACAGGACCTGTGCACCAATCTGGGTGGGGCCAAACAAGAGGAGATGCAGTAATCAGGGTGCAAATCCAGAGCAATTGAACAGAATGCATCGGGTGACGGCGTAGTCATCTGTGGCTGTTTGAGGCGTTTTCATGCACAAGAAAAAGAATCAGGGAAGAGATGCTGTGCTAGGGTTATAAGAATTATAAAAAGGGACTTATGTAAGAAATATGAGATCATTCCTATAACTTGCATTGCCTCATTTATAAAGGCCGAAAAAGATGGGATCACTTTGGTGAACTAGAATTTATATTAAGTTCCACCTTCCTTATTATCTTTCATTTTAATATGCTAATTAGTAATATGTCTGTCAGAACAAAATTGTATTCTATCAGTCCTTGCCAAACAACGAATAAGGTCACGTGAAATAAATTTGTAGACTCGAGACAGTTGTAACAACTTCACTGAACTTGGTTTCTTCCTCTGAAATCGGCAGAATGTGCTTTTGTTGATGTAGAAGAGTTTTATGTATTGCCTTTCAGCTGGGTTCACCCTTGGAGAATCCTCAAAAGACAGGTGTCACATCTTTCTTGTCTTTGATCTGTCTTCCAGAAAAAAAAAAGAGACTTTCTTATAAACTCACAGCGCTTAGCTCATCCCTTGTTCATTGGTTAGATTTACTGACAACCTACTATATGAAAGGCAACTTCTGTGCTGTGGGAACCAGACGGGTCACCTCCTTGTTCTCATGGGCTAACATTACAGTAAGGGTGACAGGCATTAAAGAAACAGCTGCGTGATTGGTCCGTGACCACCAGGGCCGTGAAAACCACAGGGGTAAGGATGGAGGGATGACTATTTTGATCAAGTACTTAAGGAAAGACCTGAATGAGATGACGGAGCAAGCCATGAAACCTTTGAAAAGAGCATTGGCAGTGGGGGAACACAGTCTTTGAAGACTAGGAATGGAAATTAGCAGGTTTGAGGCACACCAAGTGTATGTGGTCAGACTGGAATTATTCTGGGTGTGTGACAGAAGTGTGTTCAAGGACAAATCCAAGGTTCGATTGAAGGACTTATACGCTACAGTGAAGACTTAGGACACAGCTGATGTGGGACAGTTGGGAAGCAGAAGAGTGTAAGATCCAATATACATTTTTAAATATATTTTATTGATTTTTACAGAGAGGAAGGGAGAGAGATAGAGGGCTAGAAACATCGGTGAGAGAGAAACATCGATCAGCTGCCTCCTTGACCAAGGTACATGTCCTTGACTGGAATCGAACCCGGGACCCTTCAGTCCGCAGGCCGACGCTCTATCCACTGAGCCAAAGCAGTCAGGGCCCATTGTACATTTTTAAGGCAACCTGGGAATCTGTGGGATAAATAGAATGTGGGTGCAAGAGCAGGAGCAGAAAGAGCAATTAAGAGGTACTCATATTAGCAGGGGAGAGAGAAGACGTCTTGGCTGAGAGAGCAATCAACAAGTTGAGAGCAATGATTAGATTCAGGACGCATGAGGTACAGATGGGCTGGATGTGGGTGAAGAAGATTGATGGGTTCCAGGCTGCTTCAACATAGTAAGGATACCACTGCTCACCTAGCAGCTGGTGTGGATTCCTCTCTTACAAAGACAGGGTCTTCATAGGAAATGCTTAAGGAGAAACATGTGAAAGATGAAAGGGGTGACTCATGCATGCTGGCATTGACGGAAGTCAGGTGGCTCATTATTTTACTGCTCAGTACCATTAGGGTCTTATTAACAATAAATAAGTTTGCCAACCCCATGCCCCGCTAGGCTTGTTGTCCCAAGAAGGGACAGCCTCTACTGGGTCTTAGCACCTGCTATTCAATGATAAATGAGGAGCCTTGAGCTTCCCCAGAGCAGGTTTCCCCAAAGTGCCGTGTTTAGGCCACTGCCTCAAAATTACTTGGGATGACTTAACAGAGAATCCTGAGCCCCACTGAGAATCTACTAAATAAATCCTGGGGCCAGGGCCCTGAAATCTGCATTCCTCAAGTTTCTAGGTGATTTCCACGCAAATTAAAGTGTTCAAAGCATGATAGGAAAGTGTATAACATAAAATTTTCCAACTTAACTATTTTAAGGGTACCGTTCAGCAATGCTGATTCTGTTCTCATTGTTGTGAAACATCTGTGGAGCTTTTTCATCCTGCAAATCTGAAACTCGTTGCCCGTTAAATAGATGCTTCCCCTTCCCTCTCCCCTAAGCCCCTGATAGTCACTGTTCTCTTCTCTGTTCCTATGAATTCAATGACTTTAGATTCTTCATATAAGAGAAATCTTACCACATTTGTCCTTTGTGTGACTGGCTTATTTCTTTTAATATAATGTCTTCAAGGTTTATCATTTGGAGCAGGTAGCAGGACCCCCTTCCTCTCTAAGGCTGTCTATTGCATGTATGGAACACACTTTTCTTATCCAGTCATCTGTCATTGGACAATTTGGTTGCTTCCACTTCTTGACAATGTGAATAGTGCTGCAATGGACAGGTTTGCAAATATCTCTTCAAAACCCTGCTTTCAATTCTTTTGGATGTTTACCCCGAAGTGGGATGCAAATTAAAATTTGAAAGCATTGTTTTCTGACAAAACAGGGAATTTTATAAATGAGATGGTCCTGTATCTTGATTGAGGTGATGAATATAAGCACAGAACTAAATACACAGGTGCCCACATGTGTGTGCGCACACACACACACACAAAGTACACATCAAACTGAGGAAGTCTGGGAAGACACAGGACAATATGGATGTCAGTGCCCTGCCCATGATATTGTACTGCAAGTTTGGCAGAAACTGGAGAGTATATTGCAACTCGGTGATTTCTTGCACCTGCATGTGAATAAAGAAAATACATCAAAATAAATTTAATTTAAAAAGAAAGCATTTCCCTCACAGCCCTTGAAGTTAGAGTGTGCCACTAAAGAGGGCACCCAATCTGAAGAGAGTGTCTGCTGAAGGTAGACCTAGAGGGGCAAGGAGTCCTCGGCATTAATATAAAAACCTTTAAGGACACTGGCAGCCACTGTTTATTCAGCACTTATTATATGCCAGGTGTTTTGCTAAACGCTTTACAAGCATCATGTATTTTACCTCACAACAACCCTGTGAGTTATATCCCACGCTCCCATTTTGAAGATGAAGAAATTGAGATTCTAAGAAGTAGCTGAATAGGTTTAAAATCACGGAGCTGATAAGAGGGAAAATGGGCACTGGAAGCCAAGTTTCCTTGAATCTGAAGTCCACACTTGGAACCTCAGCTCTTCCCTGGTTCTCAGAATTTATCAGTGAGCTTCAAAGTAAAGTGTAGGAGGAAAAGCAGACACTGATAGCAGTGTGGTTCAGACATGAAGCTGATGAGACCGAGTTCCATATTATAAAATCATGTCAAGTGCATTGAGACTTTCAGCCAAAACTCAGAGACCAGTGAAGACTAAAGAGCCAGCCACTCCATATTCTGCTATAATTATTGTGATACTGGGGATCTCCTACATACTTAATCTTCATTTCTTTCTCAGTAATCACCAATACTGAGTGATATTCAATGTCCTCACGTTTAACAGACTCCCACTGGTAGTAATTTATAACCAATCTGTAGTCATTGTCTGAATAAGCTGCAAGTTTACTACAATAAATGTTATAAACTCTTTTTAAACTTTGAATTAACACATGCCCATTATTAAAAAATCTGGAAAAGTGTAGAGAAACAAAGTAAAAAACCATCTGCAGTAAAACCACTCTTAATATTTCAGGATAATCTTAATAGTATCATATCTTGGTCTATTTGTCAAAAATTACATATAGCATACTATTTTATAATCAGATATTGTACTTTGTATCATGAACACTACACTATTAATATATTTTCCATTCTCTAAATTGTTTCTGTAACATAGTATTCTACTTTATTTTATTTTACAACTCTAAAGTCATTTTGTTAAATATCATAGATTTATTTCCTCAATGTCCTGTTAGAACATTGTATTGTGTCTAAATTTTCCTATTCTTAAGCAATATTGAATGAATATACATGTTACTGAACACTCCTTGCCATGCCCACACACATAGTCCTAAGCCCTGAGCTGAATTTCTACTAGTAAAACCATATGTTTACAAGACCTATAATGGATATTGACAAATGGCATTTCAGAAAGATGTTTTAGTATCATCAGTAACCTGAGATTTTTTTGTCCTCACGAATTTGCAAAATACCAACTAATAGGTTTTTCTAATTATCTTGACAATTTTATAAGGAAAAAGCTACCTCATTTAAATTTTACATGTCTATTGCATTTTTGTTTCCTTGTTTTGCTAATTGTTGTTTTTTTAATTGATTTTTAACCAGCTCTTTTTATATTCAAGATAGCAAGCCTCTGCTTCATACAGTGCAAATATTTTCTCAGTTTTCTGTTTATTTTAGTCATACAAAAACATGCCCTTAAATAGTTTACTCTCGCAATTTACATAATAAGTTATGCCTTTCACATTGGTTTAGAAAGGTCTTTCCTACTCTATTTCATAAATATTCAATGACTTTTTCTCCTAATAATTTAATCCACCTGGAATTTATAGGCTATACTTTAAATTTTTATACTTCAAACTTAATGGAGAACATGTTTTATAAAACATACTTTAATACATATTTAAAAAATGACTTTAGAGTTGTAAAATAAAAAAATATTTCATTTCATTCTATTTCTCTGAATTTCACTTTTG
Organism: Murina feae; assembly: GCA_004026665.1. NCBI lineage: Eukaryota > Metazoa > Chordata > Mammalia > Chiroptera > Vespertilionidae > Murina > Murina feae. Next base: position 12,802 of record PVJC01044812.1, read on the forward strand.
GAGAAGGAGAAGGGCAAGTGAAAATAAAATCCCAGATAATGTTCTCCTATGACTTTGTTTTCGCAGTATTATATTTCCCATCTTTGTACAAAAATCCTCTTATCCCTGGTACATATCCTTAATGATTCTGGAATAATTCCAACATCCATTATTTATATAAATTCTACTTGAAGCAATTAAAAATTTCAGCCTGAGCCCCCTCTTGGGGGTTGAGACTATTCACTGGGACATTACCCATCCTGCTTAAATAAAATTGTTTTTAATATCTGCATAGATTTCTTCCACATAACTAAAGCCATTAATTAATTATTAATTAATCAGATGTTAAATAGAAAAATGCCATCAAAGTCCAGTGTGGCCATGATCATGCATAGATAAGAAAAAATGTTTTCATTATTTTGGGGAGAAACAGACCTAAACATTTCAAAGTGACAAAGGAAATACTATAGCTTTAAGCAAATCAAGCTTTTCAAAGAACAGTTAGTAATGGCATTGTGATCTTTAATCAATAATCTAACAAGTATGAAACGTTCATTGCCCCTTCGGTCATTTTTAGAGACAGCTATAAACCCTGCACTCAGTCTGTCAAGGGGGAAATCCCACACAGAGCTGTGAAGGTGGGGAGTGTTAGAGAAAGCTGAAAGAGCCTTCTCCCTGGGACTTCTCTAGGAATTGTTCATAATGAGATTTAACTTTGATAAATGAATAAAGCTAAGAAAAATAACTTGAAATACAGTGATTAATGTAAAAGAGAAACCGGGATTACTGTAATAGAAAAGCAGTTTCAAAAGGGTAATGACTGACAAATAGGAATTAAATCAACGGTACAGCGTCCACTTTTACAAAAGCCTAAATAAAGGTCTGTTGGGAGTGAATGAATGCCAAGGTCACCTAACCCTCCCCTGATATAATAAACCTTTGCTTAGAATTTTCTTTGTGTTGGGAATTGTGCTGCATATGCTCATTTATGTTTTTATTTAACAACAACAAAAAAAGCCTGGGAGTGCTATTCTAAATACCTTTCTTACATATGCAAACTGAGACCTGGAAAGTGAAGTCACCTAATAAGATAAAATCACTGTGTAGCCAGTTCGTCTAGGACAATCTTGGATTGTACCTATTGTTTCGGCTTAATTGTTAATGGTACCTACTTACA
>PVJC01044813.1:0-13951 GCA_004026665.1 Murina feae
TGGCCACAGCTCAAAAAAGAGAACAACATACAGGGGAGGGCAAGAGTCTGAGAGATCAACATAGAGGGGGTGCCTGCTCCAAGCCTCCACAGTGTGCCTGGTGGCAGGTCCCCAGCAGGTAGACACACACAGGAGGACTGCTCCGAGCCTCAGATGCGGCTGGGGGCAGGTCCCCAGTGGCCACACACACACACACACAAACAAAAGGCGCCTGGCAGACTGGGGCCATCATAGGACATCCACTGAGGGGTCCCAGACTGTGAGAGGGCACAGGCTGGGCTGAGGGACTCCCTCCACCCCGAGTGCACAAATTTTTGTGCACTGGGCCCCTAGTAAATTGATAAACATAAACAGATACAGAGACAGAACAGCATTGAACAGACTGTCAACCTACAGATAGAAGGCTGGGGAGGGTTAAGGGGTAGTTAAAAGATCAACTGAAAGACTTGCATGCATGCATATGAGCATAATCAATGGACACAAGACCCTGGGGGGTAGGGGAGAGTGGGGGAAGGTTAAGGGAAAAAAATGGAGACCTATTTAACACTTTTTGTAATACTTTAAGCAATAAAACAAAATTTGAAAAAATAAGTAAAATAACTTGAGGCAACTAATAATAAAAGATATCTCAGAGAAATAAAATTGCTAAAAGAAAGTAAATACATTTATTAAATATAGAGGAAAGGGTAGCAAAAATTTTATCCAGTCCCGTAAGTGACTATTATTACCAAGTGAGCCTGAAGCTTGAGCGAATTTCTTGGCAAACAAAACTGAGAGATACATGAGTATGTATATATAATACTCATGGTCTGAAATATGCCTGCACTCTAGGAGCAAATTTGCTCCTGTGGACTACATTCTAAAAGGAATTATAATAAGGCCTCACTTAATAGCATTGATAGGTTCTGCAATTTTAAGCAAAGTGGTGTATAATAAAACCGATTTTACCATAGGCTAATTGATATAAACAAGAGTTAAGTTCTTACAGCATCTTATCAATGGTAAAAAAAAAAAACAAACAAAAACCATTATTAGAGGACCTGATGTAATTACAATAATTCTTAAATTGGGAACATCGAAAAATAACAAGGTATTTTTCTGTCTTTCTAGAAAACGAGTGCCAAGCATTAGGAAACAATGGGGATGTGGGAAGGGACAGAAAGAGAATGACCATATTGGTGCCTTCAGGTGACCTGTATTAAGTGGTTTATGTTATATTTTAGCTTCACCAATTTCCTATGAATTGATCATTAAATATGAGAACATGGGGATTTGGAGAGAATAAATGTCCATAGCCTATGTTATATAGTATTTGCAATATTTGGTGTGTTGAGCATCAAGTTTAAGAATGTTGGTTCATACTGATTTCTACTGATTACTGCACTTAGTGCTAACTACAGATCTCTTCCATATCTTGGGCTATGCTGCCTCAATGCCCTACTAATGTCATAGGAATAAGGAATAGACTGGCACTCTAGTCCTAGGGTCCAACTTCCCTAATTGTACCCAACATACAACCTGCCTGAGTTATTATGACCTTCTAAGGTGCTGCCACCATTTTGCATATGAATTTCATGGGTACCTATGGAATCCTCATTCTGTTCAAGTTTCCAGGAATCTCTCTTCTTCTCCTCTCTGTGACCTTATGTGCCAATTTTCCCTCACATCTGTTGGGCAGGGAGGGGGCGCAGAGATTATTTCTTCATTGTGTTCAGCTTTTAAAAAATGACAGGCTCTTTCTGCTCCAAAACTTGCAAAAATTCTGGTTTCCTGAAATGAGGTGAGGGAAAGATGAATAACATAATTATCGCAAGAAATATCCTGTAGGCAGCCTCCACCAACACTTCAGAATCCAGAGCCAGGATAACTGCCCCCATGGCCACTGCAGCTGCACAGGGAGTGGGCCTGGGAAGTAAAGTGTCACTGTGCTCAGAGCTCCACTCACCAGTGTCTTCAGCCTCAGCAGCCCTCCTGCTGGATTGAACATGGATAAAAGGGAGTTAGTAGAGGCCCTGGCCAGGCAGCTCACTTAGAGCATCTTCCTAATATGCCAAGGCTGCAAGTTCCATCTCTAGTCAGGGCACATACAAGAAGCAACCAATGGAAATGAGGAGCTTCACAGACAAAAAAAGGATAAGGGAGTTTATTACCACCAAACCAGCAATGCAAGAAATGTTAAAGGGACTGTTATAAAGAAGAAATAAAAATGGAGGAAGAAACACAGGCATGAAGAGTAAAAATGACAACAAACAAGTACCTATCAATAATAACCTTAAATGTAAATGTATTAAATGCTCCAATCAAAAGACATAGGGTAGCCAAATGGATAAGAAAACATGACCCATATATATGCTGTTTAATAGAGATCCACCTCTGAAGAAGGGACTAACAAAGACTGAAAGTGAAGGGATGGAAAAAAAATTATTCAGGCAAATAGAAATGAAAAAAAAGCTGGGGTAGCAATACTTATATATGACAAAATAGACCTTAAAGAGAAGGCATAACAAGAGATAAAGAAGGCCCCTACATAATACTAAAGGGATCAACAAAAGGATATAATTCTGGTAACATATATGATCCCAACACAGGAGCTCCCAAATACTCGAAAAAACTTCTGAAAGATAACAAAGAGAGATTGACAGCAACACAACCATAGTATGGGGCTTTAGTGCCCCATTGATGTAACTGGATAAATCCTCTAGACAAAAAATCAGCAAAAAAAAAAAAAAAATAGCAATCCTAAATGAGTCACTAGATGGAACTCATTGACATCTTCAGAACATTTCACCCCAAAGCTACAGAATATACATTCTCCTCAAGTGCACATGGAACATTCTCAAAGATAGACATTCACATGTTAGGACACAGGCTAAGTCTCTACAAATTCAAAAAGATTTAAATCATACCAAGTATCTTCTCAGATCATAGTGGCATGAAATTAGAAATCAACTACAATAAAAATAGCCACAAACAATCAAACATATGGAGGTTAAATAGCATGCTATTAAACAATGAATGGTTTACCAAAGAGATCAAAGAAGAAATTAAAAACATCCTGGAAACGAATGACAGTGAAAACACAACCATCCAAAAATCTATGGAACACAGTAAAAGCAGTCCTGAGAGGGAAGTTCATAGCTCTACAGGCCTACCTCAAAAAATAAGAAAAAATGGTAGTAAATTATCTAACCATACAACTTAAAGAATTAGAAAGATAGCAAGAAAAAAAGTCCAGAGTAAGTAGAAGGAAGGACATAATAAAGTTCTGAGCAGAAATAAATGACATAGAGACAAAAAATACAAAAGATCAATGAAACCAAGATCTGGCTCTTTGAAAGGATAAACAAGATTGATGTACATCTTGCCAGACTCACCATAAAACAGAGAGGACCCAAAGAAACAAAATCAGAAAAGCAAGAGGTGAAGTAACAACTGTCCACACAGAGATACAAAGGATCATAACAAAATTCTCAGAACAACTTTACTCCAATAAACTGGACAACCTTGACCAAATGGACATATTCCTAGAAAAATACAATCTTTCAAAATTCAATCAACAAGAATCAGAAAACCTGAATAGACCCATAACTACTGATGCAATAAAAGCAGTAATTTAAAAAAATCCTAGGAAACAACAGCCCTGGTCTGGATGGCTTCAAAGGAGAGTTTTACCAAACATCCAAAGAAGAACTAACTTCTTTCTTCCCCAAACTATTCTAAAAAATTCAGAAAGAATGAGTACTTCCCAGCTCTTTCTATGAGGCCAGCATTACCCTAATCCCCAAACCAGATAAAGACACTGCAAAGAAAGAGAACTACAGACCAATATCCTTGATGAACATAGATACTAAAATCCTCAACAAAATTCTAGCAAATCAGATCCAACAATACATTAGAAAGACCATGAACCATGAACAAGTGGGATTTATTCCAGGGATGTAAGGCTGGTATAATATCTGTAAATCAATAAATGTGATACACCACATAAACAAACTGAAAGAAAAAAAACACACACACATGATCATCTAATATAATAAAAGAGTAATATGCAAATTGACCATTACCTGAGACACATAAGCCACTCCCACCAGCCAAGCCATGCCTCTCAGCCAACCAGAGTGGCTGTATGCAAATTAGCCCAGCCAAGATGGAGGCCAGCAGCTACGGAGCTAGAGCAAACCAGAGGCTTCTGTTGGAACTGCCTGCCTAGGCTGGCTGAACCTCTGCTCACGGCCACGCCCACCAGCCAATCAGAGCAACTGTATGCAAATTAACTCAGCCAAGATGGAGGCTGGCAGGGCGGCTCTGCACTGGGAGCCTCCGCAGCCGGCATAGCTGTGCCAGGTGTGTCAGCTCAGTGTGGGGGGGGGGTCTGGCCTGGGGCCTCCTTGGGGCATCCAGGAGTGCCCGTCCTGGGTCCACTGCCTGGCTCCGCCCCTCGGGGGCCTCCACAGGGCATGCAGGAACGTCTGCTGCACAGTGCGGAGAATCCAAAGCCAGTCCACTGCCCCGGGTGTGTTTGCTCAGCAGCAGGGCCCCACCCCAGGTGTGTTTGCTCAGCAGCACGGCCCCACTGAAGGATCCAGGTGTGTCCCCTCAGTGGTGGGGGCCCACCAGGTGTGTGTGATTGTGGGCCCTCTGGTGGGAAACGTCCAGTCCTGCACTCACTAGCCCTCCCACCCCCAGTGCACAAACCCTGAAGGGACTGTGGGCAGTCTGAAAATGGCCCTCAGCCCCTCACCCAGGCTGGCCAGGCATGCCAGCGGGTGGACATCTCCCCCAAGGTGTCCCAGACTGCAAGAGGGCACAGGCCGGGCTGAGGGACCCCCACCTCCCGAGTGCACAAATTTTTGTGCACTGGGCCCCTAATAAATATATAAATAGATACAGAAAAAGCATTCAATAAAACCCAACACCCTTTTTTGATAAAAGCTCTCAACAAAATGGGAATAAAGGGATCATACCTCAACATAATAAAAGCCTTATATGACAAACCTATAGCCAGCATCATACTCAATGGATAAAAGCTAAAACCTTTTCCCATAAAGAACAGGAACAAGACAGGATGCCCACTTTCACCACTCCTGTTTGACATAGTACTAGAAGTGCTAGCCATTATGATCAAACAAGAAATAAAAGGCATCCAAATTGGAAAGGAGTAAGTAAAACTGTCACTATTTACAGATGAGATGTTACTCTACATAGAAAACCCTAAAGATTCCACCAGAAAACTACTTGATTTAATGAATGAACTTGGCAACATAGCAGGATATAAAATTAATACCCAGAAATCTAAGGCATTTTTATACATCAATAATGAACCCTCAGAAAGAGAAAGCAAGCAAGCAACCCATTTACTATTAAAACAAAAAAATTTAAGTACTTCGGGATAAACTTAACCAAGGCGGTAAGTAACCTGTACTTGGGAGAACTACAGGACATTGAAAAAATATATATAGAGGAAAATAATATATGCAAGTGGAAGAATATATCGTGCTCATGGATTGGTAGAATCAACATCATTAAAATATCTATACTACCCAAGGCAATGTACAGATTCAATGCAATCCCTATTAAAACACCAATAGCACATTTCATAGAGCGAGATCAAATACTCCAAAATTTATATGGAATAAATAAAGACCTTGAATAGCCACAAAAATCTTGAGAAAGAAAAACAAAATTGGAGGAATCACAATACCAAATTTCAAGTTACACTACAAAGCCACTGTTCTCTTATGCCGAATACTGGCACAAGAACAGGCATATAGACCAATGGAACAGAAGAGAGAACCCAGAAATCAACCCAAGCTACTATTAACAAGCTTAATTAACATTTGACAAAGGAGGCAAGAGCATATAATGGAGTCAAGACAGTCTCTTTGATAAATGATGTTGGGAAATTTGGTCAGATACATGCAAAAAAATGAAACTATATCACCAACTTATACCATACACAAGAATAAACTTAAAATGCTAAAGGATTTAAATGTAAGATGGGAAACCATAAAAATCCTACAAGACTCCATAGGCAGCAAAATAGCAGACATAGGTCGTAACAATATCTTTACTGACACAGCTCTTAGGGCAATAGAAACTAAAGAGAAAATAAACAAATGGAACTAAATCAAAATAAAAAGCTTCTGCACAGCAAAAGAAGCCATCCACAAAACAACAAGAAAGCCCATTGCATGGGAGAACATATTTGCCAATGTTATCACCAATAAGAGTTGAATCTCCAACATTTACAGGGAACTCATACAACTTAACAAAAGGAAGATAAACAACTGAATAAAAAATTGGGCAATGGACTTAAATAGATACGTTTCAAAAGAAGACATAAGGAAATCCAAAAGACATATGAAAACATCTCGAAGTCACTGATCATCCGAGAGATGCAAATCACACTGATAATGCGGTACCATCTCACACCTGTCAGAATAGCTATCATCAACAAATCAACAAATGACAAGTGCTGGAGAGGATGTGGAGAAATAGGAACCCTTCTGCACAGCTGGTGGGAATGCAAACTGGTGCAGCCACTGTGGAGAGCCGTAAGGAGTTTCCTCAAAAAGTTAAAAATGGAACTCCCAATTGACCCAGGGATCTCACTTGTAGGAATATATCCCAAGAAACCAGAAACACCAATCAGAAAGGATACATACATCCCTATGTTTATAGCAGCACAGTTTAGAATACCTGAGATTTGGAAACAGCCTAAGTGCCCATCAGTAGATGAGTGCATTAAAAAACCGTGGTACATCTACACAATGAAGTACTATGCCACTATAAAAAAGAAGTAACTTTTACATTTGCAACAGCATGGATGGAACTGGAGAGCATTATACTAAGCGAAATAAGCCAGTCAGAGAAAGATAAATATCACATGATCTCACTCATATGTGGGATATGATGATCAACATAATTTCATGAGCAAGAATAGATCCAGAGACAAATGGCAGGGGAGGGGTGTGGTTAGAGAGCAACCAAAGGACTTGTATGCATGCATATTAGTATAACCAATGGACACAGACACTGGCCGGTGGGGGCTTGCCCAAGGTGGGAATGGCTGGGGTGATGGGGTCAATTGGGGGAAAAGGAGACATATGTAAATATTTAGAAAAAAAAGGCAGAAAGGCAGAAAGGCAGGTACAGAAAGGCAGGTGCTATGATGCTATGGCTGCAGCCATGAAGGTAGTGACAGAACAGGGGCAAGAACTTTCCAATGAAGAGAGAAACCTGCTGTTTGTTGCCTGCAAACATGTGGTGGGTGCCCACTGTTCTTCCTGGTATCATCTCCAGCACTGCACAGAAAATAGAGAGAATGAGAAGCAGCAGCAAATGGGCAGAGAATTCCGCGAGAAGACACAGGCAGCACTGCAGGACAGCTGCAAGAATGCTCTGGAGCTGTGGGACAAATATCTTATTCCCAGTGCTACACAACCAGAAAGGAAGGTGTGCTGCTTGAAAATTAAAGATCATTCTAGATGTCTTTCAGAGGTGGCATCTGGAGACAATAAGCAAACCACTGTGTGGAAGTCTGGGCAGGCTTACCAGGAAGCATTGGAAATTAGTAAGAAAGAAATGTAGCTCACACACCCAATTCCTCTTGGCCTGGCACTGAATTTCTCAGTCTTTTACTCTGAGATTCCAAACTCTCCTGAAAAGGCTTACATCCTGGCAAAAGCAGCATTTGATGATGCAATTATTGAACTGGATACACAGAATAAAGAGTCCTACAAGGGCAGCACCCTGATGGTGCAGTGACTAAACCCTACTAGACCAGTGTACCGATGTTTCGGTAATTTCCAAATCTGCCCTACCAAATTTTTGGTACTTTGTGGTCTGGTAGGGTCAAGGACCATCTCACTCTGTGGACCTGAGAAAACCAGAGAGAGCAAAGAGAAGCTGGGAAGGGAGAGAACTAATTTCTATCATGCTTCATAATCTGTCCAGTGTCACTCTGTACCCTGTACATATATATACCTTTGTGCAATTAAAAAAAAGTCCTATAACACTATCATATTAAAAAATAAAATAAAATCCACATATAGCTGAAAAAATTGTGTGATTATACACAAATGTGTGTGTGGTTTTACTTATAAAACAGAAATGGCTGGAATCACAGTTCTGCCACTTAGTAGATTTGTGACTTTTGATCAGTTACCTCCCCTTTCTGCACCTCTTTCTGCTTTTCCAAAATGGAGACATATAGTGTTTATCTAATAAGACAATTTTGAGGATTAAATGAGATCATAAATGTGCTGAACATAAGGCCCAGCATATACTACTGTCTAATCATTACAACATTGCCAAGTAATTTTCTCAACTAGAATACATGAGAAGTAAAGCTTATACAAAAATTAACTCAAAATAGGTCAAAGACATAAATGTAAGGGCTACAACTATAACACTCTTAGAAAAGAAACATGGGGAAAAAGTTTCATAACATTGGATTTAATGATTATTTCTTGGATACTACATCAAAAGCACAAGTCACAAAAGAAAAAATAGATAAATTGCACTTTATAAAAATTAAATAGTTTGGCACATCAAATGACACGATCAACAAAATGAAAAGGCAACCTGTGGAATCGCAGAAAATATTTGCAAATCATAGATCTGGTAATAAGTTAATATTCAGAATATTTAAGAAAATTCTTATACTCAACAACAAAATAACAATGTGATTTTAAAATGGACAAAGGACTTGAATTGACATTTCAACAAAGAAAATATGGAAGTGGCCAGTAAGCACATGAAAACATGCACATTATTAATCATTAGGAAAATGCAAATCAAAACTTCAATGAGACACTACTTTACACTCATTAGGATAGCTGCTACCAAAACAAAAACAACAAATAAAGAAAATAACCATTCCTGGTGAGGGTTAGAGATTTTGTGCATTGCTGATGGAAATGTAAAATGGTACAACTTCTGTCAAAAATGGCATAGTGATTCCTCAAAAAATTAAACATACAATTACCATAGGATATTATTGTGCTAAGTGAGATAAACCAGTCAGAATGGCAAATACCATATGAAGTCACTTACATGTGGAATTTAATGAACAAAACAAACTAACAAATTAAGTCCAGAGGCATGGATAGATGGAACAGATTGACAGCTGTCAGATTGTACACCCATGTCAGAGCGTCAGAGGGGAGGGGCCAAGGGGGACTAGATGAAAGAAGGTGAAAGAATTAGCCAAAGAACATATATGCATAGTCCATGGACACAGATAACAGTGTGGAGCAGGAACTGGGTGGTGGTAGGCAAAGCTGGGGGCTGAGGGGAGGAGAATAGGACATCTGTAATAGTGTCAACAATAAAAATAAAGTTAAAAAATAAAAATAATAAACAATAAAAAATAAAAAAGAATTACCATAGGATCCAGCAATTCTACTTCTGGGTATATGGTCCAAAAGAAATGGAGCCCGGCTGGTGTTGCTCAGTGGTGGAGTGTCGACCCATGAACCAGGAGGTCACGTTACAACTCCTGGTCGGGGCACATGTCCAGGTTTCAGGCTTGATCCCGAAACTGATCAATGATCAGCTGATCAGTGATTCTCTCTCATCTTTAATGTTTCTATTTCTCTCTCGCACGCCCTTCCTCTCTCTGAAATCAATAAAAATTTATGTAAAGAAAAAAGAATTGGAAGCACACACTCAAATAGGCATTTGTACACCCATGTACATAGCAGCATTATTCACAAGAGCCAAAAGGTGGAAGCAACCCAAGCATCCTTCAACAGATGACTATAGAGGGAAAGTATACTAGTAGTACATACATGCACTGGGGTATTATCAGCTTAGCAAAGGAAGGAAATTCTGACACATTGATGAACTCTAAGAGACATTAGACTAAGTAAAATAAACCAGACACAAAAATACAAATACTTTATGATTCCACTGATATGAGGACATAGAATTATCATATTTATAGAGACAGAATGTAAATAAAGGTGGTTGCCAGGGCCTGGGTGTGGGAGCCTGGGGAGTTATCGTATGCTCTACATACACAGAGCTTCAGTTGGGGAAGATGAAATGTTCTTGAGACGGAGGGTGGTGATGGTTGCACAACAGTGTGAAAGTACTTAATGCCACAGTGCTGAACATATAAAAATTGTTAAAGTGGTAAATTGTACATTATATATATTTAACCAGAATAAAACGTAAGATTGCCTACTAACACAAGAATAATAGGCAGAAATACCTCCTTTCCTACTAAGAACAGCATATTCTAAATGACAACTCAAGACTCTTTAGCATCACTGAAAAATAACCTGCACAAAATAATCCCAATACATGTTAAAAACTCAAGTATGTATTCCTGCAGATCAGCGATTTTCAACCAGTGTGCCACAAGAATTTTTAAAACATGCAATACCTGGCTAGTCAGGGTTACTGACCTCTTTTCCCTAGATTGTCAAAAAAAAAATGACAACAGCCAATACAACAATAGCTGTGTGATGTGAATGAATCAAAATTATACCTATTTTGTGTGTGTTTCAGATTAGCAAAATATATTTTTGGTGTGCCACAGAATTTTAGTGATTAGTTTATATGAGCCATGAGATGAAAAAGGTTGAAAATTGCTGCTGTAGGTTAAGAATAGGTTTATGATCAGTTAAGAAATTCCCATTTCATTTACTGATTTCTCAGTCCCCAATTTTAGCCTTTTACTCTGAGGAGCTACACATTTTCCCCCTGGAGTATTTTGGCCTTTAACTGCTCTTTCCAGTTAAAGTCATAGATCATCTAGCAAACCTGGGAATTACCTAATTCTGAACCTTACTTTTAACACATATACATTTAAGATTAACCCTCAGTGACATTGTTATGTAGGAGATGTTTCCCTTTAATCTTTTTTCCCCCTCAACCTCCAAAAACCTAACTTAAAACACTTGACCCAGGTTATGGGGCTCACTTTTTTCTCCCATCAATAAAGATTTATCTTCTGCCCCATTTTGGAAAGCAAAACTTACTCAAAGTAAATTTGTTGCTTTAAATAGTTCCCATATTTGATACGGCTTGCATTTGACCTGAACTTTCAGTGCTTCAGAATATATGAAAATTCTAAGCCACCACAGCAATGTTAATAAACAAAATCATGAGGGGTGTCCATCCAGCATGGCTCAGTGATTGAGCATTGACCCATGAATCAGGAGGTCATGGTTCAATTCCTGGTCAGGGCACATGCTCAGGTTGTGGGCTTGATTCCCAGTATGGGGATCCAGGAGGCAGCCAATCGATGATTCTCTCTCATCATTGATGTTTCTCTCTCTTCCTCTCTCTTACACTCTCTGAAATCAATAATAATAATATATATTTAAAAGCCATGAGAGGTAAATCTCTATATATAAAAGGCTAATGTACAATGTGTCCCCTTGGGAGTTCAACCAGGAGACTGGGAGTTCAATCGCTCACTATGACATGTGCTGACCACGAGGGGGGCATCACAGAATGAAGGAAGGCCCTTGCCAGCAGCCAGAAGGCCCTGATCAGCCCTGATTGCTGGCTAGGGACAGTACCCGTGCACTAATTTTGTGCACCGGGCCTCTAGTGGAAGATAAATCTTTCTTTGTGCAATTCAAATTATAAAAAGGCTGCTGTCTGTTTATTTTTTGTTGTTCCCTCATAAAGACTGTGGAAAGACAGGACTAAAAAATTGACCTATATGCGATCTCTTAATACATTTATTCACTACACTCTGATATAGCTAATTCTGAGTACTTTTTAATGATTGCTTGAGAGCAACCTAACACACACACACACACACACACACACACACACACACACACCATACATTCTTTTTTAATAAAAAAAACACAGCTAAGAGGTAAATGTGCGTTTTCTTGAGTGAATGGCTATGGCATTTCTCAGTGACGTCACAGGAAACTCATTTCTCAATTTGAATAGGGGACCTGCCAGGCTGAAAGGGGTTGGCCTTGACCTGCAGTCATGGCACAGAGTCCACACAGGCACTGAGGGCTTTAGCATCGTGTTGTGCTTACATTTTTTTAAAATTTACTTTCAGCCGTGCAGTACTCTCTAATGCTTCTCCTGTGGCCATGCTGTTTTTAACTTTGGCATGTTTTATTAGAAAATGAACACAGCAGCAATTGAACTCCAGAGAACAAAACACCCCAACTCAGTGGTCTTTAACCAAACAAGCAATTTTGTGTTGCTTTAGGGATACCAGGAGTATAAGTTGCATTTCAGTAAAACTCTAAGTAATAAGATTTATTAAGGAACAATTATTTCATGCTTGCGATATCATGATTCAACTCTTCAAAAAGGGATATTTGTATGCATGGAACATCAGTGAATGAGTAGTAGAGTAGCATTCCTATATTGCTGCAAAGAGAAATGTTGCTAATTTCCTTTTTTCACATCCTTTCACTTCTTTTCCTTTTAAATATATTTTTTTAGTTTTCAATCATAGTAGCATACAATATTATATTAATTTCAACTGTATAACCCAGTGATTAGACATTTATATGACTAAGAAGTGATCACCCTGATAAATCTAGTACCCATCTGGCACCAAACAAAATAGAAACAGACTCAGATACAGAGAACGGACTGATGGATGCTAGATGGGAGGGGGGCTGGAGGATGGATGACAAAGGTGAAGGGATTAAGAAGTGCAAATTGGAAGTTATAGACTATTCAAGGGGATATAAAGTACAACATAGGAAATCCTATATAAGAAAACCCCAATATGCAAATTGACCTAACAACAGAACAACCAGTCACTATGATGTGCACTGATCACCAGGGGGCAGACACTCAATGTAGGAGTTGCCCCCTGGTGGTCAGTGCGCTCCCACAAGGGGAGCACCATTCAGCCAGAAGCCAGGCTCATGACTGGTGAGCCCAGCAGCAGTGGTGGGAGACTCTCCCTCTGCAGCAGTGCTGAGGACCCCTAAGCCTACCGGCAGGCATATCCTGAGGGGTTCCAGACTGTGAGAGGGCACAGGCCGGGCTGAGGGATCCCTGTGCAGTGCACAAATGTCATGCACCAGGCCTCTAGTAGTCAATAATATTGTAATTATTATATATAGTGTCAGGTGGGTACTAGAATTATCTGGGGGATCACTTTGTAGATTATGCAAATGTCTAACAATTATGCTGTACACCTGAAACTACTATAAAATAATATTAAATGTCAACGGTAATTAAAAATAAAATAAAAGTCTCTTGATTAAACTTAAAAAGACACCACCAGTACACCTTGGCTGGTTTGGCGCAGTGGATAGAGCGTTGGCCCACAGACATGAAGGGTCCCAGGTTAGATTGTGGTCAAGGGCATGTATCTCAGTTGCATATCATATCAGGCCAGTCAGAATGGCTATTATCAAAGAATCAAACAAATAACATGTTGTAGAGGGTGTGGGGAAAAGTGAACCCTTGTGCATATAGGTGGGACTTCAAATTGGTGGAAAGCAGTATGGAGAGATTCCTCAAAAAATTAAAAATACAACTACCATATGACCCAGAAATTCTACTTCTGAGTATTTATCCAAAGAAAACAAAAACATCAATTTTAAAAGATATATGCACCCTTATGTTCATTGCAGCATTAATTAAAATCAAAGATATGCAGCAGATGAATGGATTAAAAAACTGTGGTACATGTACACAATGGAATACTATGCTGCTGTAAAAAGGAAGGCGTTCTTAGCATTTGCAGCAGCATGGATGGAACTGGAGAACATAATGCTAAGTGAAATAAGCCAGTCAATGAAAGAAAAATAGCACATGTCCTCACTCATCTATGGATAATAATAACCATTATAAACTGGTGAACAAAAATAGATACAGAGGCAGAACAGCATCAAACAGACTGCCAAATTACAGCAACAAGGACAGGGACGTTGCGGGGAGGGGTAACAGATCAGCCAAGGGACTTTTGTGCATGCATTTAAGCATAACGAATGGA
>PVJC01044814.1:0-13941 GCA_004026665.1 Murina feae
GGTCCTCCTTTTAATGAGATAATTAATGGGATAAAAATGCATTTTGTGTTTCCCAATTGTTAATTTTAATTATGCCGTGAATGTTCATTGGAACTCCAACAATGCACCTTCGAGCTAGCAGGAATCCAGAAGGGACAGCTTCTCCCCCCCGTGGCCACAGCTCCCCTGCCTGGGACACACAGGGTACACTGGGCGAAGCCTCTCAGCCCCCAAATGTTAAGGAATTTCCACCACATCCTCAACAAGCGGTTAGGTGCTCCTGCCACCCCCATCTGACCCCACAGCAGGGCACCTACTGTCTCCTCTGCTTGGAACCCCCTTCCCAGACCCCATTCTCTGGTCAAACTCTTTTAAAAATCAGCTCAAGTGTCCCCGGTACAGGGGGCCTCTGAGGACACAGCAGGTGCCCCACAGGCATTTCCTCCTGCCTACGTCTCTCCTCACTTCCTCACCCAGACTTACTCATCTCCCATTCCCCAAAGCCCACCTGGGGCCTAGCACATAGTGGGTGCTCCATAAATTCATTCTGCAGGGAAAAGAATGCACCAACGTTCCTGACCACTCCCTCACCTTATAGAGCAGACTCTGGCCTGACCCAGGGTCTAAAAGCCAGACCCAGGTTTGCCTACCACTCCTGTAGTGAAGCCGACCATGGCTGCTCAGTCTAGGAGTCCTGAACAAAGCCCCTGGCCACGCTGCCTCTGGCCTCTCCCTGGAGACCCAACTGTGCCCTGGAAAAGTGAAACACCAGGGTAAGGGGCCCTGCACCAGCGCAGACCCTCACTGGTAGCTAACTAGACAAGAAGTGCGTCTCTCCCTGCCATGTTCCCTCAGTCTCCGGTCTCATCACACTCTCCCACTTTCATTCTGTGTTCCAGTTAGTCAGCTCAAATCTCAGGAGAATCCTGGACCAGGGCTGCAGTAAGAGCTCAGGGAGCTCAGCTGGGAAGTCCTGCAGAGCTGGGTTGCCTCACCTCCCTGAGCCTCAGTTTCCTCGCCTGTACAATGGGAGTCATAAAAGCACCTGCTTCATAGGGTCATTCTGGGGGCTGAAGGAATAGTGTGTGTGAAGGGCTTAGCAAGTGTGGGACAGGATGCTCAGGGAAGATTAGCTTTTATTACTACCAATGTTGGGCCTCCTAAATCCAACCTATTTAGGACCATTTTCCTAGAAAGAAGGTTCCAGGCAATAGTCAGCAGGGATGTTTCAGGGGAGTCTGGACTCAGAACCATCAGATCACAAACACCAGGCAAAGGGGAGAGCTGGCTGGCTCAAGGCTGTGGAGGTGGGGCTGGTGGAAGAGGCAGGACGTGGCTAACAACCACCCCCATTCAGAGCATCCTGGGGGTGTTGCCGACCCAGGCACCAGTGCGCCAGCTGCACCGCTCACCTGCCAGCACTTACCCCTGGGTTCCACATGGCAGGCACCGGGCAGGCTGCTGGGATCCGATGGTGAACAAAACTAGATGTGGCTCCTGCTCTCAGAGAGTGTACCATCTGTGGGAAGAGTCAGAAAGCAGTGGCTGTTCACTCCAGGTGGGGCAGTTACGGGGTGGGGCGCCCCTCTGAGGGGAATACAAAGACGAGAAGGAGCCAGTGGGATTCCAGGCAAAGGACACAGCGTGAGGAAGGCTGTGTTCCAGGAACCTAAGGCAGCCAGGTGGCCGGAAGGTGGTGGGGAAGGGAAGCTGTCAGTGGGGCGGCTCCGCAAAGGACCAAGGGTGGAGTGGGCTCTGTGCCGTGGCCAGCTGCTTATTAAGACCCCTGGTTTGGAGTGCGGGGTCCCTGGCTCTGTGCTGGGCCCTGCAAGACTGAAACCGGCAGCCAGCGTCTGCCATTGGGAGTGTCCGTCGGGGCTGGGAGCTTGGTGCAGCCACATTTCAAGAACAGTTTTCAGAGCAGGTGGGAGATGACTTTCATGCCTCATTTGCACCCAGCTGGCCCAGTCCATCTCCAGAATAACATAGACCTTGCCTGGGAGTTTGAAATACTTTCAACAACTTGGCTCATGAATATTCATGCCTGGGCTCCCCTGGAAAGAGAGCTCTG
Organism: Murina feae; assembly: GCA_004026665.1. NCBI lineage: Eukaryota > Metazoa > Chordata > Mammalia > Chiroptera > Vespertilionidae > Murina > Murina feae. Next base: position 2,051 of record PVJC01044814.1, read on the forward strand.
AGCCACTTAGGCTGGGCAGAGTGAGTGGGGCTGAGCCTGGGCTAGAGATCTCAAGGTCTCCTTCCTGCACCCCCTCCCAAGTGTAGCTGTTAGCCTGCCTTTCTAACATTATAGAGTCCTTTCGCATGTTTTGAACTTTTTATCAATGGAGTCATAGAATGTGGCTTTATTGCATGTGGCTGCTTCCTCAGGATTATGTCTGGAAGATTCATCTATTGTAACTTCAGCTGCAGAAGTTTGGTCCTTTCGATGGTGTACACTATTCCACCGTAAGAATGCACTGCGCTGATGTACCTGGGTTGTTTCCAGTTTAGGGTCCGTAATGCTCGCGTGAACATTCTCGTGAAAGTCCTTGGCGTGCATCTCTGTTGGAAATGTATCTCGGTGTGAAGCTGCCCGTGGAGAGTACGCGTAGAGTGGCAAGATATTGACTGCTGGTTTTAAACACGCTCCTGTCATGAGAATGGGACTGAGCCTGAGATGATGGTGGGGAGGGGGCGGTGATGGCCTTTAGCCCCAAGGGACCTGTCACAGTCAGCTGCCAGCCCAGCCTTGAGAGGGTCATAACGGATCCCTACACTGTGGCTTCAAGTCCCTGGTAAAGGCCCCTTCCCGGCCTTTGGGCCAGGCCACTCGCTGGGAGTCTATATCACAGGGCTGAGGGCTTCCTGGGCCAAGCAGAGGAGTGTGAAGCAGCAGCCAGGCGGGGAGCTGGGCCAGACAGGCCTTGGGGGGCCCTTCAGTTGCCAGCAGTTAGCCACCTGCCTTCCCCCTCTCTAACTCCCTCCCTCCTGCTCACTTCCTCCCTTCTCTCTCCACTGGGGAAGGGCCCTGAGCATCCCTGTGGCTTTCGCCTCGGGGGACAGCAGGTGCATTTCCCTCCTTGAATAATGTGCAGGCCCCACTTAAAGGGAAAATATTGTGGTTTCTCTCTGTTGCCTTAATTTACATTTACTATAATGTTAGTTAAATATGTACAAACATAAAACTAGGTACACGTTCGTTATGCACAGAGTTCTTCTACAGCCATAAAGCTAAAACAAATTTATACATGAAATAAAAGCAAACTGCAAAACCAATGAACCTCAAATTAACAACATTAATTTAATGGGACAAATGATAGTGCTTTCCTGAAACTAAATCAGTGCTCACAGTGTGACTCTGGGTGGTCCGCCCGCATCCTCTGGTGTTTTCCGCGACTTCGCCCTGCGCCGGTGATGGCTCAGCCCTCCCCCCACCTTTTCTCCACTCGGACCACTGCACGCCCTTCGTGCCTGCAGTCGCAGGCCCTCCTCGAGCCTCTATTTGCTCCTCTGTATCTGCTGTCAAAAGTAAGCCAGTTAGTGCCCACATCATGTGTGGCCAGGGCTGGTCTCACAGGCATTTTTATTTTGCACCGTCCTCCATGAATCGTGTTGCAGTTCCTCTTCAGGGCACAGAGCCAGGCACACAGCTGGCACTCAGTCGTGGCTAGCTGCTGTCGCTGGGACCTGCTCACTTTACTAGGTGCAGTTTCTTTGTTATGGTTTCCTCTGAAGACAGTTTTATCTTCTCGGTATGAACAGGGGTTGAAGAGGCCACCTCATGTGTGTGAGATTGTATTTTACTAATTCTTGGAGTTGGAGGTGAGCTCTGGGGCGGGGTGTGGGAGGGTCGGGGGGAGGACATGGGTGTGTTGATGGAGGGGTGAGTATCTCCCGTCACGTGGGAGGGCTAAGAACACCAACCCTCGCCTGGAACCAGACCCTCGCCTCCCTGACAGTCAACCACTTTTATCGTAACCTGCAAATTGAGGTCCGGCAGAATACTGCTATTTCCTGGAAACCACTCCGGTAGGCGGCCAGAGTTTAAGTTAACAGGTTATGGAGGTAAAGACGCTATAACGGATTGGAAGCACCCTCGGAGTTGCTTAGTTAACTTCCCCTTCCTATTGCTGCTCTCCCACAAAGCTGCACAGATAGTCCTTTTCCAGGAATGAGGTGTCAATAATCACAGCATTCTGCAAGAGCAGGCAAGGGCATCGAGATCTCGCAAGGTCTCTCTATTTGTCCCTGACTTCTCACGGCTCCCCAGCTGTCCCAGGAGTTCTAAGAGGCACTCAAGCAGCAGCCCTGCCTGCCTAGAGCACATTTCTGCCAATGCCAGTCCATCAGCTCTGCCACTGCCCCGGCCATGCTGAGGGGTCTGCCAAAGAAAAAGGAATTCTTGCACCTCAAGGGGCAGGGATCAATACCCAAGTGGACTCATCATGGAAGACTTTGTTCCCCAAGAACAGTCCGTGCTTCCTTGGGGGACACAGAGGGTAAAGACAAACTCACTCCCTGAGCTAGTGATCGGTCCCTGGCGAAGGAGCAGAAGGCCCTCCCGCAGGCAGCGCCCCCTGTGCGCCAGGCTCAGGCTGTGCATCCAGGACAGCAGCCCCTCCCACAGAGCGAGCCGTGTGGATTAGATTTTGAAGGCTTCCATGGGAAAGGAGGGCAAAACATCCCATTAGCTAACGTTTGTGTTGATTCCATGCTGAAGTGCTGCTTTCCGTATATTAAGTTACAGTGTGGGATTAGAACTAGAGCCACCTGTTTCTTTTGAATCAGGCTGCTAGATAGACAATGAAAAGCACATATGTGGCTTGCAGTGCGTTTCAACTGGACAGCACTGCCCCAGAGAGAACAGAGGAAATGTCTCAAAGGCCAGCCCAGGAAGGTCAGGATTCTGACAAGTGGAGAGAGGCCTGAATGCTCCCCTAGCAGACCCAGCAGGCACTTTCCCCAAACACTGGCCCTGGAAGGCCTCCCTCCCACACCCGCTCCTAAAGGCTCCTAAAGTGAGGCGGGGATGGACACTCCTGCCAGGAGGCTCCGGAGAGGAGCTCAGAGGCTATGCCATCACAGCGACTATCAGGATGAGAAAGTCAGGGCCACCTGAGTGCTGACAGATGGTCCAAGGCATCACATTCTCTTCTGAGTCTTCGTTCGAAATCTGGAGAAACTGTCACAGGCCTGCCGCCATGTCAGTGCCTGCAGACCACCACTCACCATGTCACCTTTCGGGCAAACGCAGCACGGTCATTTGCAGACTAATAAATCGGAAGAGTCATTATTCCTTTAAAATGCAGACATATCTGGGGTATCCACTTAACGACGCACATGGAATAAATTACTTTGGGATGACACTTTTTAATTGAATTGAACTAACAGCTTAGTAATGTGTTGCAATAAGAATATTAAGATGATTAAAAGATCTGAAAACTCTTGCGAAATTAAATGATTAAACATAATGCTGAGTAAATGAACAGGCTTGCATATATTAATCAGTTGTGGGCCTCAGCAAATGGCTGTGTGACTAAATGCACATTACGACCTACAAACGCATGCCCCCGCCCCCCCCTCCACACAGCCTTTCCATCATGAGCTCTTTACTGCCACGCTGGGCAAGCTGCTTTGTCCACCGATAAACAATATGCTGGTAATTTCGGGAATGTGACAGGTGCAAGAGCTATTGCTTCTTGGCAAAGACTCATTCCCTTGGTTATGGGCTTTAAGGAATGGCTGCGTAGTTGATTTTCCGTCTCTGTTTTTTCACGCAAATGGCACTGTATGGGGTGCAAATTAATGGGATTCTGGCTTCCATTCTGTCCGTGGGAATTGACCTTGCTGACCCTCTCCCCTATGTGAGATGTCCCTAGTCTCCTGTTAACCCAGTTGCCTCTGTGTGCGTCACTTGTCTCGGGCTGTTAGTTGGGCACAATGGGCTTAAAAAAGCAGAGGGTGGCCCTAACCAGTTTGGCTCAGTAGATAGAGCGTCGGCCTGCGGACTCAAGGGTCCCAGGTTCGATTCCGGTCAAGGGCATGTACCTTGGTTGCAGGCACATCCCCAGTAATGGGTGTGCAGGAGGCAGCTGATGGATGTTTCTCTCTCATCGATGTTTCTAACTCTCTGTCCCTCTCCCTTCCTCTCTGTAAAAAATCAATAAAATATATTTTTTTTAAAAAGCAGAGGGTGGAAATGTCATGTTGGAAGAAAATCCTGATTCCAAAGGCCCCTTGGCCAAAGCTGGCTGCTCAGGGTGAAGGAGGAGCCAGCAGCTCCAGGGGATGTCCCAGGAGGGTGGCTCCCGCGTCCCTCATCGCTCTGCAACTGGCCTGCCAGCCAGCATGGAGCAGGTGCCTTTTGTATGACCTAGAAAACTGATTAACTTCTTTCCTCCGCTCAGCCCCCACCTGCTCAGAGATAACACAGGTAATTTCTTTTCGGATCGTATAAATCTTTCATGCCCAAGTCTCACTCATAATTAGTTGCATAAAAATTCAGGTTACGACTCGATCTGTTATTAGGAAACATGAAAACAGTGAGGACTTCTGTTTCGCTCTCTAATAAAAACTCGCAAGGTCTCTGTTACACAGAGAACAGAAGGGACATGGCATCTCATTAAGGGTAAAATTCAATTCAGAGCAGAATCTCACTTGCTGGAGTTGATGCTGAATGTATTATTTAAAGGGGGGGGGGGGGCGAGGCCCGGCCACCTGGCATGTCCGTGCTCACCCACCCTGCACTGCCTCGCCCAGTCCCCCGGCCCTCAGCAGGGCTCAGAGACTTGTGCCTCCTACACCAAGGCTGCGAGAAGCCCAGCAGAGGCAGCTTCTCAAATGAAAATATATTCCCCCAACGGAAGTGCTGAACAAACCTGTTTTGCAGCACATCACATGGGGAAAGTAATGCAGTGGGACTCCATTAAGCCGATGGCTCCTAAGAAACAAGTCAGCTTTCTGAAAAGCCCCAGATGAAGCGCTGCAATTGTCTCAATGGCTTCATGTAATCGACTACCAGGGACACTGGATTCATCTTCCCCAATTGGGCAAATTCCGAGCCATAGGAAAGGACTGCACTCCCATAATTCCCCGGACGCGTGCAGGCTCTCCCAGGCACCTGTGGGCAGGGCTTCCGCAGTCTGCAGCCACCGCCGCCCCCTCTGGCCCAGCTCAGGCCTGGAAGCCCACGAGGCCATGCTCACTGGACTGAAGTAGCGTGTAAGACCTCACTCACAGAGCCAAGGCCTTGAACACTACAGATGGGAGTCGGTTCTCCAGAGCCCATGAGCCCTGAAGACCCAGGCCCATTTAGAACTGTGGACTGTCCCTTCCAGATGGCAGCTAATCAGCTCCAGATCCAGGAATACAAGTGGTCTAGGCTGCGGGTAATTTGGGGGTGTTTTACAGGCTGCCAAACAGGGGAGAGTGGGGTGGCCTGTCTCAGGGAACTTCAGGCCCCACACTGTCACCTGAAGTGGAAGAGTCAGACCTTCACCTCTGCAGATCTTACTCCTTACTTCTCTCCAGGGCAGAAATGCCAAAGACAATAATTTGTGAAAACTCTGAAAGCCACAGGCCTGAGCCAACAAGGAGAGAAGTAATCGAGACTTTGTCATCGGAGGAGGCGGATGGCCCGGTGCCCTATGAGCTTCAGTCTGGAATATTATTTCACGATTATCGTAACTATGGCCTCCAGTTGCCACCCCAGCCACCGGCTCAGGACTGGAGCACTAAGACATTTCATGGAGGATGGGGCCCAGTGCCCCTCGCCTGAGAGAGGAGAGTGGCATAATGCAACAGAACATTTTTGAAATGCTAATGCACGCTCCCCACCACTTAATTTTATTTTGTTCTTATTGGCTTTTTTATATGACATTTCACAGCCCCGTGGCCTCAGTAGCTAGATATGCCTCGTAAAAATGACAACACAGTGATTTAAGGGGGAGAGTCCATCAGAGTGAAATGGATGATGTGCTTTCAAAGTAGCAGTTTAGCACCTCTTACCTGGGGTCAGTGTTCATTACAGCATCCCGTTAACTCACTCAGAGCGGCCATGTTCTTCTTCCATGGTCCACGTTGGATTGTGGCGATAATGGGGTAGAGCTCTGCAGGGGGAGCCATGCCAGGCCCTTGGAGGAGAAGGAGAGAGGGAAGATGACCAGGTGTGTGGGCACAGCCTTCTACCCGGAAGTCAGTAGTGAGCAACTGATGGCATCAAACTCGCCTTCTCTCTCCGTCAGCTTTATCAGCACAGTGTTCAGCAAACCAGTATTTAAGAAACTCCCAGCTGCAGGCAGCCCGGCAGCCAGCAGCTCCACAGAGTAGAAAGGACACACAATGGTGGCGTGTGGGACTCTGCAGACCCCATGTCCACTCCAGGCAGAGGGCATTGACGGGGGGAGCAGGGCAGCCTCCTCCCCTCTGGTGAGGGCTTAGACCAGAGCACTGGCTGGTAGAAACCATCCCCTGACCCCCACCCCCACCCCCCCATCCCATATGAGCATGAACTGCTAACATCTCAGCCCTCAAACCCAAGGCCCCTGTCTCGTCACCATGAGACCCAAAACAGCAATGCTCCTAAGGTCTTTTTTTCCCTTTTTCTTCTTGAAATAACATCTTGTCGGCTCCTCAGAATCCTTTCCTTCCTTACTGACCAGAGTGGGGATGGAAGGTGAGGCTGAGGAGGGACATCTTGGTACAGATGGGGTTACAATGGCCGCCTCACGGGGGTGCTCCAGACAGCCAGATGTGAGCATAAACTAGGGTGCTGAATGCTTTATCCCAAAGATTCTGACCCCTTTAGCCCTGCCTGAGCCTGTTGTTACAAAGTGCAAAAGAGGAACCTGGCCCGGGCCCGGCACAGCTTTGGCTGCAGGTTCCCAACATGGTCCCAGGTGAGGCCTGCGCATGTCCCCCCACACAGGGTCTGCAAAGCCTCCTGACACAGGAGCCATCTGTCAGCATGCTGACTTCTGCTCAGGGGTGCTCTGCTGGAGGCAGTGGGACGCCCACAGTGGCCCGGGTCCCCATAAGGCTGTGCAGTTGTAACCATAGTCATTCAGCAGCACAACCACAAACAAAACACACATGAGATCAAGGACAGTATTGCCAGCGCCCAGTGCCAGGGGCTTCCTCTGCCCACCCCAGCCCAGCTTGGCGGAGGAGCCTTGGTGGTGGGTGCATGGCACCATGTTTAACTCTTAAATTACCCCTCTGTGACTTCTTGAGGAAGAAATCCAGATTTATTTTTTCTGGAAAAAATAAATTATTTTTCCCCTCTCCCTTCAACCCCAGTGCATAGAAATGGGGTGCTAAGCAGAAAAAAGGCCTGTGCTGAACTGCAGGGTATTGGTCCTGCCGTGGTTTCCCCATCCTCCACATGGGACAGCCTGCCAATGGGATGAGGTCCCAGATTGCCAGCCCTGCAGGGGTGCTAGACAGCCTGCCTGGGGGACACCTCCTGCCAGCCTTGAGCCCCTGGTCTGCAGCTAGTTCTCCAGAAATCTACCCACTAAATGATACCTTCATCAGTTGTGGGACACAATTTTCCAAACCTCTACTTTCACGGCTACCCTGGTGACTGTCGGAATTCCTCTATTTTTGAAGGTTCACACCCTGGGCTTCCCCTACCCCAGAGGCACCCTCTCTGGGTGCAGAGCTGTGGCCACACTGGTTTCACCAGCAAAGGCAGGATGGGGCGTGGCAGGGCAGAGATAGAGCCTAGAATTCTTCACACTGGTTCTCTGCCAGCTTCACTGGCTTGAGCTGAGATGTCGTGGGCATGTCTGCATAGTGCCAAGCTCCTCTGCCAGCTGGTGCCAATGTGGCCAGCACATGTGGGAAAGCCCAGGACACAAATGGACAACAGCGGGGAGTTTGGCCTGGGGCCAGCTGAGTGGGAGCTATGGGAGACGAGACTGGAAACGGGTGCTCATGGGCCTTAAATGCCAGGCAGAGGAGTCAGTGGGTGGGGAAGAGGTCTGTAGGGAAACCACCTGTGGAGATATCCCTCCCCCCCACCCCCCGGGAAGAGGCTGCTGCCCCAGCCAATAGTGGGGTTCTGACCAGGAGCAGCCTTGGAGGAGACGAGGAGAGGGAGGTGGATTACAAGGGGTGTGAAGGTGGTTCGACTGTAATTGTGAAATGAGGAGAAATGAATGAGATTTGGGTTCATTCATCCCTAAAATGGAGCACTCACTCCGCCAGCCTGCAGCCTCCGCATGTGCCTCGCAAGGCAGGCACGACATCGTCAAGTGCAGCGAGAAGCAATTTGCAGTGGGTCAAGATGCAAAGATTTCCAAACTGACAGATGGCGGGGGAGTGTTAGGAGAGGAAACAGGAATTTTTCTTACCAAGATCTGTCCTTGGACAAAGCATACAGGATAGGGTTCTCTCTGTGAGAGAATTTAAAGAACCTACTCAAGACAGACAGAGAGCAAGAGATCCCATACAAGGATTCTCTCACCCCCATATTTTGGTGCCACGCATCTTGCCCAACACAAGGGAAGTTTCAACAAAGGCCAGTGAGCCAGTTTCTCTATCACAACACTGATGTCACAACACTCTCTCTTCTGGGGTGGCCCCTGCCCAGACACCTGCCTGCATTGAGACCTTGCCACCAAGCCCAGGGTCAGCAGGAGAGCATGACAGTGTGAGGTTTGGCCTTGACAAGCTAGGGTAGGGAAGAGAGGGCTTCCTCTAACCCCACAGTGTAGCTGAGGAGCGTGGGTTGTGGGGCCATGTGTGCAAGCAGGCCTGCCTTGGAGAGGACCGTGGGAGGATGTGCATTTTCACAGATAAAGGATAAGTGTTTATTTTAGGAATTATTATTATTACTGTTAGTTATGGTTATTCATGTATACCATGGTTCTCAGTGGTGCCACTGTTGACATTTGGGGCCAGATAATTCTGTCGTGGGGACCACTCTGTGCATGTAGGATGTTAGCAGCCTCCCTGGCCCTATGCCAGGAAGAAAACATTCCTTCCCCCAGTTGGGATAACCAAAATATGTTCAGACTTTACCAAGTGCCCCTGGGAGGCAGAGTCACCTTGGGTTGAGAACCGCTCATGTGCACCATGAGGGCCTGCCTTCATCTTTCATCAGCAGGTGCACTCCCCCCCCCAGCCCCACCCCCATCCACCCCATCTCCATCTGCAGCCAGGCACTAAGTCCCTGCCCCAGGAGAGGCCACTTATTCTCTGGGGCTTCCCGCTCTCACCCACTCAGGGACTTCTCTCCTAAGATGGCCACTTTTCTCTTTTGCATCATAAAGTTCACCCTCTATACAAACCCATCTTTCCTTGGCCTTTCGCCAACCATCCCACCTCTCTGCTCCCCTTCACAACAAAACTCTCCTAAAGAGCCCCTGTCACCTCCTCACCTCCCGTTCTCCTTCAGTCTATCCCAAAGGCCACTTCACTCCCCAGCGTTCCCAGGAAGCATGACAGGTTCCAAATGTCAAGGTCTCAGAGGACCTTCACATGGCCCGCGATCAAATCTCAGTCCTGGTCTGAGGGGGGCTCTTGGTGGCACTGGGCACAGGTGACCCCCACCCTCCCTCCCAGGCTCCGGCTCCCGTGACCCCTCCTCATCCTCTCACCTCTAAACCTTGGGGGCACCAGGACTCTGTTCTAGACCTCTTCCCTCAAACCACACTCCCTAGTGATCTCGGGTCCCTGGCTTTAAATATCATGTAGACATGGCTGACTTCCAAAGGTGTCTCCCTGGCCTGGACTACTCTTTGGAGCCCCGGACTCATCTAGCCAACTGCCCACCCCTCTGCCCGCCTACAACAGTAAAAATAGAGCCTGGCTTTTACCTCAAATGTCTGCTCTTTCTCCCTCAGCCTTTTAGTAAATGGAACCAACACCTACTTAGTTTTTAAGGCCAAAATTCTAGTTCCCATTCTTGATTCTGCCCTTTCTCTCAAACCCTTCCCTCCCCCCCCCCCCCCCCCCCCCCCCCCCCCCCCCCCCCCCCGCCCCACACACACACCACCACCGCCTTGTCTAATAAATCACCAGTCCATTAGCTCTGCCATCACTGCTCTGGCCTAAGCCACTGACACCTGCAGCATGGTCTCTTGTCTTCCTCTGTTGCCCATTCTCTCCATCCTCCACACAGAGTGCCACCTCAACAGCCTCCACCCCTTCCTCAGGTTGGCCCACCCCCTCCCACAGCCACACGCCTCTCCCAGCCAGTCCTCGTGGTTCTTGCCATAGTTGCTTTAGGAGTGAGCACGAGACATAAATCTGGCTGATGGAAAGTGAGGGGGCCTCAGCGTTGGGGCTTCTGGGAAAGGCTTCCTGTTCTTACAGCTCACACACACAGACTCCCCATTCCCCGCTCTGGCATGAAGTGCCTGCCTGCGAGGCTAGATCTGTAGGGTATGGCCACACACTGAGGGCTGCAGGGCCTGAGTCTTGGTGACATTCCAGAACCACAGAATAACCTACCCAGGAAACTCCCTCTTCTTATTATGCAGACGAGAACTCTTCCTTATTAGTCAGCCCATTTCCAGTCAGGGTGTTCTGTTAAGAAAATGAAGACATCTTGACCCATGCACAGATGTTCTTTAATAGCATAAATCAGGCCATTTTAGTCTCCTGCTTAAAGTCCCCCGGAGAATGGAGTCTCACGCAATAAAATCCCAACTCCTCACCACTGCCATGGGCCCTGCCAGCCTGGCTCCTGACCTCATCTCCAGACACATGCTGACCACTGTCCTCAAGGCCCCCTCTCTAACCCCGGCTGCCCTTTTCCTGTTTGTGCCTGTAGCATCATCACCAGCCAGAGAGGGACAAGGCTCCTCCAAGTTCCAAACCAGGATTGACCCCCCCAACCCCACCCACCCTCCTGGGCATGTTAGTAACACTCAGTGACCAAGGCCCCAGGAGCTTCTCGGATGGGTTCTGAAGAACACAGGAGTGTCCAGAGGGAGGACAGTCTGAACCCAGCTCACCCGTGGATCTTGGGAGCCATGCTGGAAAGAGATGTTGGCCGTGAGCAATGTCACCTGTAAAGATGGGAGTTGGCAGGAGCTCCGTGGGCTCGGGACCACCCCTCACGAGTTCATCGGAGCTGTGGCACGCTCGGGAAATTGGAATTGAAACAAAAACAAACACACTGATGTGAGCTGTTCTCCAAAATGGTCTGCTGATGCCTGTTTACAAAACGCAACCATGACTTAGTGTTCTCGGGAGACTGCATAATTAAATAGAAAAGGCTACATTTATTGCTGTTTTTGCAAGACCCTGATGGCTTCTCCCCTTTGATGCGGGAAGAATAGTCCCAGTCAGAGAGGGCTCAGGTGGGGTGAGGGGACCCAGCGGGACTGGCTCCCTTCTGGTTTCCGCTGCTCCAGCTGCCTGCCGGACACATCCCAGGCCCCGGGGACTCCAGGAGAGCCGCCTGCACAGTAGAAACTGTCTGCTCCCTCTTCCTCAGCCCAAGGTTCTTCGTCACAAGAATGCCACAGTTTAGAAATCGTTTCAAAGCCTACTCACTGGAGAGACCCAGAACATGTTTGCAATCTACCTGCAGATCAAATCCTTAGAGGATTATTAGGGAAGACAGAGATGGCGCATCAAGACTGCATGTGGGTCCCTGCACCTCCCAGCTCACCTCAGTCAGGAAATGGCAAGAGGATCAGGCCAGGAGCTCAGGAGGGAGTCATTCCTGGCACCCCTTTTCCTTGCCCCTCATCCAAACTATTTCCAAGCCCCGACCCTTCCTCTTCTCTCCGTCTCAGCCACCCCTGTCTCTCACCTGAACTAGTACTGCCTCACCTACCAAAGGGTCTCCCCACATCCTCTCCTCTCCCCAACAGCCTGTTATTCACACAGCAGCCAGAATGATCCCTGAAGCATGCAATTCAGATCACAACCCTCCCGGTCTTAAAATCCTCCCGATCCCTCTCCACTGCCTGAAATTAACACCTCTAAGCCCTCACCATGCCTCTGCCTGGCCACCGGGCACTTCCCGCTTCTCTGCATCTGTGCTTTGCTCCCTTTGCTGGGGCCACACTGGCATTCTTCCGCTCCCAGGGCATTCTCAGCTCCTAGGGCCTTTGAACAAGTGTTTCT
>PVJC01044815.1:0-13932 GCA_004026665.1 Murina feae
CACACACACACACACACACACACACACACAAAAGGCGCCTGGCAGACTGGGGCCATCATAGGACATCCACTGAGGGGTCCCAGACTGTCAGAGGGCACAGGCCGGGCTGAGGGACTCCCTCCACCCCGAGTGCACAAATTTCTGTGCACCGGGCCCCTAGTATTAAATAATTGTGTTATTTTGTTAAGCCAGTAAGTAAATAGAAGTCATTTTTAACCTAATGTATACAACATAGCTGATTGTATTCTTAATAGTTATCTAATCTAATAAAAGAGTAATATTAAAATTGACTGTTTCTTCAGGATGCCTAAGCCACATGCACCAGCCAATCAGAGTGGCTGTATGCAAATTAACCCAGCCAAGATGGAGGCCAGCAGTTACAGAACTAGAGTAAACAGCAGGCTTCCGTTGCACCAGGAGTAAACTGTTTACCTAGGCCGGCTGGGCTTCTCCTGGCTCAGGCAACATATTTGCAACATTGTTTCAATTATAGAAGTCTTGGAGCTGAAGCAAACAGCAGGCTTCCGTTGCACCAGCAATGGAGGTAACTGCCTGCCTAGGTTGGCTGGGCCTGTAACTAAGGCAATATTCTTTCAATTATAGAAGCCATGGAGCTGAAGTCAACAGGAGGCTTCGTTGGCTTCGGAGGCTGCCTAGGCCTCGGCTTAAAAGAACAGTGTATCAATTATAGAAGATAAATAAACCCCAGAAACCTGCTTCCAGCCAGCCTTGTTGGGACATTGAGTCAATGGGAGCTGTGGGAAGCCCAAAAGCCTGAAAATGGCCCTCAGGACCGTACCCAGGTTTGCCACATCCCAATGGGGTGAGGGATCCCACTGGGTGGCTTGGTAAGCCTGCAAACAGCCATCAGCCCCTCACCCAGGCTGACCAGGCATGCCAGCAGGTGGACATCCCCAGAGGGGTCCCAGATTGTGAGAGGGCACAGGCCAGGCTGAGGGACCTCCTGAGTGTACAAATTTTTGTGCAACCAGGCCCCTAGTTCATACATAAAATTACAGACATAAGCCCTTGAGAAATTTAGGATCTTATACTGGAAAAGATTGTTACTGCATTGTCCAGAGCTTTATGTTTTAGAGGAAGCAATCATGATTTCAGTGTGTGAACTTGCCCATTCTAAGAATTGATTGTATGTCATTCCATCTGAACAAATGGCATCATTTGGAACTCACAGTTGGCAATGAAGATGTTTCTCAGGAAGTGTATATGCTCAGTAAAACTTCCTTGATAAAAATATTTAGATTTTAAAGGTGAGTTGATGCCACAATTTGTAATGAAAAACACTTTCTTTCCCCCACCTCCCAACATTTTGTTTAGATACATTTCAAACCAATAGCAAAATTGAAAGAAATGTATAATACCAATGCCTATCTAGCTTAATCCACTAATTATTAATATTTTACCACTTTGTCTCTGAAGGCCTTGTCCCTCCCAACTGCTCTCCCCTGCAGGCCTGGTCCCCCTCAACTGCCCTCCTCTGCTGGCCCAATTGCTCCTAACTGCCCTACCCTCCTGGCCTGGTCACTCCTAACTGCTGTCCCCTGCAGGTTTGGTCTCCCCAAACTGCCCTTCCCTCTTGGCCTGATTGCCCACAACTGTCCTCCTCTGCTGGCCATCTTGTGTCCAAATGGGGGTGGCCATCTTGTGTGTTGGAGTGATGGTCAATTTGCATATTACCTCTTTATTAGATAGAATAACTACAAAAAAAGAGGCATAACATACTTTTTCAGATTTTTTTCCTTATTTTTTTCATCCTCCAAAATGACATATTTTGTGATCAGCTGATTCAGATTAATCTTTTATCAAAATTATCCCCACTATAGTCCCAAAATTGTGTGGGGTAGAATTTCTCAACCTGAGATCCTTAATTAGAAATTTAACACTGCCAGCTAGGGAATTGCTTTGGCACTGATGAGAGTCTAAGTACAAACTTAATAGCAACATAAGCTACATGCTAGCATGCCAGATTATGTTCATGTTTGTCTTTTGAGAATAGCAAAGAAATGTAAACCCGTATTAAAAAAGTCTATATAAATATCTGGAAATATCCATTAGTCCTCTTGCACTGAGTAGGTTAGTTAGCACAGTATTCTTATTTTTCCATGATTCTATCTAGACTCCATGAGATCTTGAAGATGAAATTGTGGGATCACTTTTACCTTTTGATCAAATGTTGATCTATTGCATTTTTATAGAGTGATTACTTAGAGCTGCTTAAAAAAAGGGGCCAGGAATAATTATTCATAATTCAGCAACAAAGGCTAGGAAATAAATTAATATTAATACAATATTACTAATATTATATACTAGATGCCCATTGCATGAAGAGATTCATGCAATAGGCCTTCCCTTCCCCTGGCTGCCGGCACCGGTTTCCTCTGGCACCTGGGACCCAGGTCTTGGATCTTTGCTGCTTGGGCTGGAGCCTTGGATCTTTGCTGCTTGGGCTGGAGCCTTGGATCTTTGCCGCTGGGGCCCTGGAGCCTTGGATCTTTGCTGGGTCCCAAAGCCTTTACTCTTCAGCTACCAGCCCTGCCCCCGCTGCTGTCAGCCTCCATCTTGGCTGGGTTAATTTGCATACATCCGCTCTGATTGGCTGGTGGGCGTGGCTTAGGTGTCCCGGAGAAACTGTTAATTTCAATATTACTCTTTTATTAAAGTAGATACTCACTACATGAGACAGAATTTTAGCATACATTTAATTCTTCTGGGGAACTAAATCTCAGTAACCAGCAAATCCAGGAATGTGGTTCCAAAAATTTATAGATAGTAAATTGGGAATATAATTGTTTTTTCCTAAAATATCACTGTTTCTGACTTGCTATTATTGTAATTTCTAAGTTGTTGAACTCAGACAACTTTTTAGAAAAAAATGACATAGTTATTCAATAGAGTCTATATATTTCTTATTTCTTAAAGTATTAGGGATTACAGGAAAATTAAAATTATTTTTCATAAAGATTTTTGTTTGCTTGTTTTTTACTTTCTAGGTTTCATGGAGTTGTTTCACATTCTTTGTCTAGGTCTACTTTAAAAGCCTGATGAATATGTCAACATAACCTGGAAATTTACCATAATTTACCCCTCTGACTAAAGGAACAACATTTAAAAATAGGACACAGTATTACAATACAAATACAATATTATACCATATTTTCCAGCATATAAGACAACTGAGCATATAAGATGACCCCCAACTTTTGAGAAGATTTTCCTGGGTTAAAAAGTAATCTTATATGCCAGAAAATATGGTATTTTCTGTGAACATTCAGTGCTAGGAGAAAGTGAAATGAGATTATTGCAAAAAGTATTTGTTCCCTAGGGGATTCTCTTCTTGGTCACAAAGATGATGAACTAATTTGATGTACTAATTTGGGAAGACCCCCAAATGCTCCTGGGTTTGATCTTCCCTATTCCAGAGAATTATATAGATTGGACAGGCCAAATTGACCATATATATGTCTTCATTTGATTAGCAGAATATGATGGTGGATTATAAAATTTACTTCTCCTGTTTTAAGTCAGGGAATCTATTTTATTTAAATAAGAACGGAAATACTCTTTATAACCACCTGGACTTAACCATGCTCTACTGTGGAATAATTTTCCTAGAGGACAGGGGTTATGAGTGAGAAATAGCACAATGCCTATAAATCAATGTGCGGTCTGTGCTTTAATTTCATTCCTCACTATTTGACATGTGTTGATTTTAAACTTTAATAATTTCCAGAAGTGACTAATTTGACCAAGTTTTGAGACTCTTAAGTAATCAAGGTACAACCAGAGTTTAATTTCTACAACAATTCATTATCTTGAAACAGAATGAAATGCAAAACATATTTCGGTTGCACTCGAGTGGTATCTAGAGTTGGCAGACCAGGAGACCAGTTTCTATTTTGTGCCTCTTCTGCATCAGTGATTTATGAGCTTGACCAAATGACCTGCCAGTCTTGGTATATAAAACATTAAAAGAAACCAACTTCCAAACACTTTGTTTTCTGGAGTTTAATAAAAATAGGCAATATTTTTTTTGGGGGGGGGGGTTTCATCATATATCTTCAGTATTAGTAGGAATAATAATAATAACATCAGCTCTACATGTCTGTCATTTAGGGCGTGGAAGTCCCAAATAGAAAACCAGCCTGGTGATAGGGTAGACTGAGACAGTAAACTCATTTGTACCAGAGAAATTGTTGGCTCCTACCTGCTATTGTGTCATTCAGGTATACAGCATAAAGGTAATTCATGACTGAGCACAGATAAGTGCATTACCTTCTATTCTGATAAAATTGTACAGTATAGACCTGCCTCAAGAGTTTTATCTTTTGCTCATGTATTTTTTCCTTGAGAACCTTCTTCTTGGTCACTTTTCTGTGTTAAATCCTTCACTTCTTTCAGGGAGCACTTTGATTCACTTAATGAAAATGCCTTGTTGGCAGGGGCACTATAGTGTTCAATATAAATGGGAAATCCCTCTTTAAAATTTTAAAGCTTAACATTTTAGGATCTCTATCCTATATTTATATCTCTCAACTGCACAGTTAACACCACTCATTTGTTTTTGTGTTATTAATGGCCTTTCTTTCTGAAATGCCCTTTCCTTTTTTCCTTTCTCTTCTTGCTTAAAAATGTAATGTCTCTAGCTAAAGGAGAAATGGGTACAACACAAATCTGAACTATATTCCCTGGCCTTGAACTTCTTCACAGGCACCTAGTATTCTCTGCAGAGGCAGATGTTTTTACACATAAGAGCATTTTACATGAATGAAATTTGAGCAGCTCTGGATAATTTGAACTAGTTTTTTCCAATTGCTTAATGTCCCATAAATAAACTATTACTAAAAATAATGCTATGTTCACTCATAATTTTTAAATAATGTTTTTCATGAATGTTGCTTTTAATTTAAACAATGTTATATGAATTAACAGTCTGGGGTCTATACAGCTTTTCACCTCTTTTGTAACATCTTTGTTAAAGACATTAAAATAATTTTGTTTTTTAGATTAGCCTCAGATAACAATAAGAGAGCATAATTTTATTTCTCTTTAAGAAAGCATGCTGATAGATTTACAATATACTCTGTGACTGTGGTCCAAAACTATGAGTATTTGCAATTTTCAAAGGAAATGGTAGTAACTCTTTTCTGATTTGTAAGCATTAAGTTATTCAACATAGGACCAAGGACATTTTATAAAAAATAAAATAAAAAGAATCCTCTCAATTTACCAATTGTTCTGTCATTAAAGGTCCAAACTGTTGCACACTTTTCTTGGATCATTAGGCAACCTTGTAATAATAAGGGGAAAAATATTAAACGTCTGGAACAATTTGTTCCTATCTGTAAGCCTACCACCATGGTATTTAAAGCTCCCCAGTGGCCAGGGTAGTTTCAGAATTCCCACACGATGGTGAGCACTGCGGATGAAGGACTATGAGCATGTCTACAGATGGTTCTTAGCGTGTAAATTATTCTGACTCAGTCAGGATCGTGCAGTCATTGGTAGCTATAATTATAGATCAGAATAAAATCTTGCTCAACAAATTTGTTCAAACAGACAACTAGAGCATATACACAATTTTATTTAAATATTTTAGTTATTTACTGTCAGGATTTGTGACACATGTGTGCTTTAACTTGCAAACACTCATAGAAGTTATATATCACCATGATAGTAGCACAAAACAAATAAGGGAATTTTATAAAAATACAGAAAAGAAACACCGCAAACCAACAAAGCCAAACATTCATCTTCAAATGCAATGGATTTTCAAATAAATAGATCAAATCACAAACTAGTCAGCATGGGCCTAGTGAAGGGTCCAATTAAAAAGGAAGTTGATTCTTCTTTACATTTTTATAACGTTAAAATTAGCATCTAACTTACCCTAATCAAGCCCTTATGAACCAGTTGAACTCAGAGATCTGCCTCAACTTCAGGGTAACAGCTGAAAGTGTATTTAAGACAAGTACATTTACACTTAATGAGATTCATATGAATTTTCAGCTTTTATTTGAAGAGTTTAGGAAAGCAGCAACCTTGAATGCACATCTGTTCCTGTTAGTATTCCTTAGAAAACAATCCTTTCCTCCTTATTAACTATGAGAAAGAATTATCTGGAGGGGAAAAATCGTGGTAATTTAGAGAGAACTCTATTTTTTTTTCTTTCCAAGGTAAACTTTAATCCATCCTTACTCAATTAAAGTACATCCTAATAAAAATAAAGTAATCTGGAGCTCTCATTCATTTACAATACAGAGGAAGAGAGTAAGATGAGATCTGTTATTATAACTTCAAAGCCACTAGTATTCTCTTTGACAGCAGTACTTTGTAAAGGATCAGCCAGTCTTGCTGCCCAGTGTGGAGAAATGTGGCTTCTTTCTCCATAACGCCGTCTATCAATAGAGAGAGGCTGTTGCACTATACATCTGTCCTCACATAAGAAGCTCTGCAGCATAATGGAGGAACACAGGCTGGAAGTCAGTTCGTTGGTTTCTGTGATTGTCAGCAAAGCACTTCACCTCCCTGATTCTGTTATCTCCTCTTTACAGTGAGAGGCTTAGCCCAGAGACAACTAACCTGTCTTGTTCATTTCTACTAGTTAGTTGTTCTATAACACAAGAACTGACTCCTTTTTCTAGATTATTCTATCCCTTCAAAGAAACCTTATCTTAATTATATGGATGTTTCATGCAAACTATTGTGCCTGACTTTTCCATTGCACCTTTTTTTAAAAACCTGTTCACAATTTAATTCTTTATTTTTAATCTTTATTGTTGAAAGTATTACATAGGCCCTTCTTTTTCTCCCATTTACCTCTTCCACACCTCTCCCATCCATCCTACTCCTTCTTAACCCCCTACCCCAGGTTATCACCACCCCATTGTCTGTTTTGAGGCACCTGGGAAACCTCTGTAACTCACTAAAGGCTGAGCCACTCTCTATGTTTAGAAGGCAGTGTTTTTCTGTAGGCTTTGAAATTGAAGTTGGTTTACTGTTGGGTTTGTCAAATTGGCAATGTGAATGTTTATTGTGAAGGTCATTACTAAAGTGCAAATACTTTACAAAGAATCTGACAGGGAACTCTGTTCTGGGATTTGGTGCAGAAGCATTTGGATGAAGAGAACAAGGGATGTTGCTCTCAGAGGTGAGATTCAAAGGGACACTGCTTTCGGGTTAAGCAGCATCAGTGACCGCCAGGGAGTAGGAATAGGAACACTGTGTGTCAAGGTGTTGGAGGTACACACAAAATGGTCATAGTCCAATGGGATATATATTATCAACCTACTCTGAGGAAAACACTTTTACCTCTGGAACCACAAACTTGTAGCAGAGTTTGATGGCCTTTAGTCTGCTCATTAAAGGAGTAGAAAACTGAAAAGTAACCCATGTAAATGATTTAGCAGTCCTGATTTCATCTCTCTCTCTCTCTCTCTCTCTCTCTCTCTCTATCTCTATCTCTATCTCTATCTCTATCTATCTCTATCTCTCTTTCTTTCTTTCAATAAAGCCAAAGGAAAAAGTGGTTTGATTCTGGCACTTGGGTTTGGTATCAGGAGGAAAATAGAGATTAGTGGAGACAATGGCAAATTACCCACCCAAAAGAGAGCTATTCAGGTCCTCAGTTTCAATTAATGACCCCAAAGGACTGCTGGCTCAGTTTTGTCATGTTTCTGAGTTTTTTTACAGAAGTCTTAAATACAAACTTTTATACACAAACCTCATTTAAAACAAGAAGAAATTAATAGGTATTAAAAAGAAGTTTAAAATACTGTGTAGGTAAAACAAAACACACTTCAGGCTGGAGTTGGCCCCAAGTTCATCAGTTTTCAATTTTTGATCTAGAACTCCCTCAAACTTAGTATCTACCCCTAAGTAGCCTAAAAAACAAATAAAACAATAAAAACAAATAAATAAAACAAATAAAATAAAAAACAATAAAAAACAAATAAAAAATATCTAATGTGCCAGTACAACTCAAAAATTTGCCTGAAGTCACATAGTAGGCTATTTTAGCTTGATTCCCTGCATATTAGGCTACTACTCAATTTATTGTGACAGGTTTTTACTAGTTAATGTTTCTTTCAAGTAATATGTACGTGAAATTATCCTATAGAATGAAAGTTCATTTATTAATATAAATAAAATAGAAAACAGTATTAAAGACAATGCCATACTCTCAAAAATTTAAATATGGTGTTCAAATATTTTGAAAAAGTTTCATGAAATGTGCCTTGCCCATGTATTGTATAACTACTAAATCCTTAAATATGTTTGGAGGTGATATAGTGGTGTCTTCCTAAGCCAGATAATAATAAAGTTTTAATTTTTGCTCATTTTTTTCCTCATCAGCCATAACTTGGAGG
Organism: Murina feae; assembly: GCA_004026665.1. Lineage (NCBI taxonomy): Eukaryota > Metazoa > Chordata > Mammalia > Chiroptera > Vespertilionidae > Murina > Murina feae. The sequence goes on from PVJC01044815.1 coordinate 8,385, forward strand.
TATCCAGTGTGTTTGTTCCTTTGCAGATTGCAATAAAACAGCTAACTTTGAATCCAGTTATGCATCTCTTTATAGCTCTTTAAATAAAACCATGAGAGGGAAAAAATAGACTTTAACTCATAACCTGTTACTGCTATCAATAGCATGAAAAAAATTTGCTACTCTTAAAACACCCCTAAACCAAGTTTTTTGATCGGTTAAAGAATATTACCCTTTGGTATTTATATTCTTTCATCTTTTTCATAGAATGAATGTATAGTCAAACTAATATTATAGGGAAATGATGCCCAAATATTTTCGGTCCAGTTCTCCATAACTAAAAAAAAAAAAAGTATACTTTAACAAAGCTATATGTGAGCATATATCTCTATGTATATTTATTCAACAATTACTTATATACCATGTTTCCCCAAAAATAAGACAGTGCCTTATATTAATTTTTGCTCCCAAAGATGTGCTAGGTCTTATTTTCAAGGGATGTCTTACTTTTGGGGAAACATGGTAGCACCCAGCTAAGATAGATATACTCTCTTCTATGTTTTTTAGTAGTTGATATAAGCATTAAACAATAATAATTAAAAGAGTTGTTTAATTGCAGAAAGTGCTAATTGGGAAAGAAAAAGAGTCTGTAATATGGAGATTAATCATATCCTAGTGGAGATGGTTAATCTCTGTATTAGTTGGGGTAATTGGAGGCTTCTCTGAGGAAGGGACATTTATTAAACCTGGAAGAGAGGAATGCTAACCAGACTAGGCATTGGTGACAGCGCATCCCTGACAATCAGGAACAGAGGTTGCACAGGCTTGTTCCCTGATGTGGCTCTATTCAGGCCTGTCAACAGGATCCGAAGCCATTGTGACTCTGGGAAATGAAAGGCAAGACCTTGAGTTACATAGATCGGGTTCAATTTTCTCATTGTGGAAACCTTCAGATTGTGTAAACTCTCTGAATCCTACTTTTATTTTTGTAAAATGAAAAGATAAAACCTATTTTCTTCTCCAAACTTTTTTTTAGATTAAATTAAGTAAAATATATCAGGTGGCTCAAATATTATACACAGCAATGTTAGTATCTCCTATTTTCTTTCTCTGTAAAGATGGAAAACTGAAAATTAAGAGACATGTTGAAATATAGCTGCCAGTCAGATTTCATAAAGTAGAATTAGAAACTTTTTAGTAGAAAAGGATTTTAATCAAATATAGAGAATGTGGAAATTAGATCTTTATTTAGACAAACAGGCAAGTAGACAAGTCTGGCTGCACCCCACCACTGAAGTGGTCAGTCCTGTTAGCCAGGCAGGTGGTGGGGAAGGTGGGGGCCCTGAGGGGCAGACCAGGTGACCGGAGGGGGCTGGGGGTCCCTTGCCCAGGCCAGAGGCCTTCTCCAGAGTCTTCAGGCATGGGCAAGGGCAGAGTCGGTGATCGGAGGAGGCAGGGGCAGAGCTGGTGATCGGAGGGGTATGAGGGTGCGAGAGGCTGCAGTGGGGCAGGGGTGGACCTGGCGATTTCATAGCCTGGGCAGGTGCAGAGCCTGTGATCACAGGGGTCTGTGCACAGGCAGAGTGGCAAAGCAGGAGTCTGGGAGTACCCTACCCAGGCCTGTAGCCTTGACCAGAGGCTGCCAGTGGGGCAAGGGCAGAGCCGGCAATGGCAGGGGGCAGGATCAGAGCCAGTGATTGCAGAGGCCTGGGCTCTGTAAAGCCAGAAATCAGAGGGGCTTGAGGGTCTTCTGCCCAGACTTGCAGCCTCAGGCAGAAACTTCAGTCCTGGGCAGAGGCACAGCCAGTGATCACAAGGGTCTGGAGGTCCTCTGCCCAAGCCTGCATCCTCAGCCAGAGGCTACAGGCCTGGGCAGGGCTGAAGCTAGAATTGGAAGGGCAGAGGTGGAGTCGGTGATAAGAGTAAACTACAGAGGAAACACCTTTTCTGACCACTCATTGGCTAAGCTCCCTGTATGCCACTGGCAATATTCTTAGTTACTTGGGTAATAAGAATCCCTAAAGGAGATCTAGGGTTTTTCCACCACACTCCTAGAGAAAAAAAATGAAGGTCCACTGCTGGAGGGCTAAATGTCCTATCCTGCCCTAGCTGGTTTGGTTCAGTGCATAATGCTTCAGCTTGCAGACTGCAGGGTCTGGGTTCAATTCTGACCAAGGGCATGTACCTAGGTTGCAAGCTCCTCCCTGGCCGGGGCCCAGGTCAGGGCTCATGCAGGAGGCAACCAATCAAAGTGTTGCTCTCGCTTCGATGTTTCTCTCTTTTTCCCTTCTCTTCCACATTCTCTAAAAATCAATGAAAACATATCCTCAGGTGAGGATAAGAAGGAAAGAAAGAAAGAAAGAAAGAAAGAAAGAAAGAAAGAAAGAAAGAAAGAAAGAAAGAAAGAAAGAAAGGTCATATCCTATGAAAGACACATCTTGAAAATGCCTGAAGGAAATTGTCATTTCTTTATGATGAAGGGACTAAAGTCCATGTTGATGAAAACTTCTTGGTGGCTGCAATGACTGACAGTGGCTGCAGCAGAGGGGTGATGGGGTTGGTGGCTTCCCCTGATTATCCTGGTCACCTCCCACAAAGGGAGGCCAGACTGCGGCTTAGGCCCTCTCCCCAAGGGGAACAGGGAGCGGACCTAAGCCGTCAGTAGGACACCCCCTGAGGGCTCCCAGTATGTGAGAGGGGGAAGGCTGGACTGAGGAACATCCCTCCCCTGCCAGTGCATGAACTTTGTGCACTGGGCCCCTAGTAACTCCATAACTGTTGAAGCTGGGTGATGGGTATGCAGGACTATTCTTTGCTTTTATGTAAGTCAGAAATGTTTCTACTGAAAAGGTTTTAAAATAAAATTTTAAAATAATTCAAAATAAAACAAAATTTCTAGAAAACTAGCTTAATAAGGAATCACTGATTAATCCATCCAATGTACTTTCTAACAAACTGGCTGATAAAACACTTTGTTTTGTTCAGGATGGGTTAATACATTTCAATTTGATAATTATAATTTTTAATAATTTAGAGCACTTAAGAGGAGTGCTGACTACATAATAAATGTATGCAAATCAATATATAACTATTAAACAACCACTAATCTTAATATTATAAATTCCTCTTCCTGGGTGGAGGAACTAATACTTTGATTTCTTTGATAGTCAATTAGTTGTTGCTCATCTGCCTCTCTTGAGCACTTAGAATTTATTCAAAAGATTCCCCAAGGGCTTCCTGTAGGAAAGTCATGTCTGGAGTACAATGTAGAGTTAATTAGGTGAGCCAAACAGAACACAGAAATTAGTATAAAGTGTAGTTAACTATGTCTACCATATGGCTAATTGTGTTTTCTTACCACATATGAAGAAATAATTACATAGTAAACTCATGGTTTCATTTTACTATAATTTACGAAAGAGCCACTACACAAATGTTGTCAGCCTCTGTGTTGTTTTATTTTATGTTTCAGCTTGACCTGGCCACAGTGCCCAACTATGTGGTCAAACATTCTGTGAGGCATTCTGATTGGAATAAGGAAGTAAGAGTAAAAAAAAAAGAGGTACTGCTCTAGCCAGTTTTGCCAGTGGTTAGAGCATCAACTTACAGATTGAAGGATCAAGGGTTCTATTCTGGTCAAGGGCACATAACTGGGTTGCAGGCTCAATACCAAGTCCTAGTGGGAGCATATGCAAAGGCAACCAATCAATTACATTGATGTTTCTCTCTCTCTGTCTCTCCCTCTCCCTTCCACTCTCTCTAAAACTCAACGGAAATAAATATCTTTGGGTGAGGATTAACAACCATAACAAAAAAAGGTATTACTGAGTGACATTATGTATTCTAAAAAGAAATCTAAACAGGAATGTATAGGGTAGTCCTAGTCACTCCTAGGAACATGATATGAGAAAGATATATCTATCTTGGGAAATGATACTACAAGGATCCTTTTAGATATGTCATCAGGATGAATTTTGGCAAGTGGAGACAAAAGTTTCAGTTGAAAAAAATGGTTGAAACAATGTCATTGAGCCCTGACCACTTTGGCTCAGTGGATAGAGCATCAACCTGCGGACTCAAAGATCCTGAGTTCGATTCCAGTCAAGGGCATGTACCTTGTTGCGGGCACATCCCCAGTAGGAGGTGTGCAGGAGGCAGCTGATCAATGTTTCTCTCTCATCAATGTTTCTAACTCTCTATCCCTCTCCCTTACTCTCTGTAAAAAATCAATAAAATATATATTTAAAAAAAACAGTGTCATTGGAACAGCAAGATGGCAGCATAAGGTAAAAACCGTAAATGCAGCTGTGAACAACTATTTCAGAAAAACCACGAAAAGAACACATGGACACCACTCGCACCCACAGGAAGGCTGGCTGAGTGAAAATCCTACAACTAGAGAAGAGTCTGAGACTCAAGAGGAGCAGCGGAAGCAAAGTACAGAGGTACGGAGGCACGCGCACGGGGCTCTGGGAGAGGGCTGGCGCCGGAGACGCGGTTCTTTTCCAAAACGGAGAGAGCCACAAGCTCCCAGCGGCTCTGAACTCCAGTTCCAGGCGAGTTTCTGAGGACCCAGACACCCGGAGAAGGGGGACTGACTGGCATTGGGAGGAAATCCAAAGCGGGTTTCTCTCAGCGTTGCTTGCAGCAATTACCGTGGGACACAGAGACCTGGTGTCTCTCAGCGCAGGGCTGAGAAGCGCCATAGCTATTTGCTCTGCCCTGCCCTGCAAACTCCCCGAGGCCCCGCCCCTCCCAAGCTGCATCAGAGGCTTTTGCATATAAAAGACTGAGTAGCCTAAGGCAAAGGCTTAATCAACACCTTCTTAAAGATAAAGGAGCCAGCCTCACCCAGTGGCCAGAGTGGGACTAACCTAAACAGATCCACAAGGAACACACTCGGGGCAGATGCAGTGAGCATAAAAGCCCCACTGAAACAACTCTTGCCCCATAAGGGTGTCTCCAGCACAGAAGTTCTCCCACTGTAGACACAGCTGACTCTCATAACCAAGTGGGCTTAGAGGTTAATTCCTCGCAGTGATCACCTAACTCAGAAAGAGAAGCAGCCAAAATGTGGAGACAAAGAAACAGATCACAAATGACAGAAATGGAGGAAAGAAAAAGACAGGATATAGAGTTCAAAACCATGGTTATTAGGTTTTTCAAGAAATTTCTAGAGACTGCCGATAAATTTAGTGAGATCCTCAATGAATCTAATGAGACCCTCAAGGATATGATAAAGGACCAACTAGAAATTAAGCATACACTGACTGAAATAAAGAATATTATACAGAGATCCAACAGCAGACGAGAGGATCGCAAGAAGCAAGTCAAAGATATAAAATATGAAGAAGCAAAACCCACCCAGCAGGAAAAGCAAAAAGAAAAAAGAAAAGAAGAAAAAAGAAAAAGGATCAAAAAGTATGAAGATAGTGTAAGGAGTCTCTGGGACAACTTCAAGCACACAAACATCAGAATTATAGGGGTGCCAGAAGAAGAGAAAGAGCAAGATATTGAAAACCTATTTGAAGAAATAATGACAGAAAACTTCCCTCACCTGGTGAAAGAA
>PVJC01044816.1:0-13943 GCA_004026665.1 Murina feae
GATCAGAAAAGCAGGAGGGAGCAAAGGAAGACCTAATCTGTAGTGTTTCTGATTTATATGTAAACATGCCCACTGTGGCTGTTTTCAGGCTACCCATGGTTTCCTGAATATTTAGCCGCCACAGCTGCTGTGAGGCGGGTCCAGCACCCTCTTTCCTTCACCGCGTTCTGAAACAGTGGGACATAAACATGGGAGTCAGATACTGATCAGAAGTTGTGCTTTTTTTTTTTTTTACTAATAAAAGCTCAATAAGAGCATGCAGCTTAGGGTGCAGCCAAATGAACTGTCTTCTTATTTCCCAACTAGACCTTGGGCCACTCTCCCAGAAAGCATTTGGGCTTGCAGAACAGAGCACTTCCCCAGAATTACAGCCTCACTTAGTCTGGGACAGAAGAGAATGAAAAAGAACCAAACCTCAGGACGTAAATTCTATTTTTTAAAATATATTTTATTGATTTTTTTTTTTTACAGAGAGGAAGGGAATGAAATAGAGAGTTAGAAACATCGATGAGAGAGAAACCTCGATCAGCTGCCTCTTGCACAGCCCCTAATGGGGATGTGCCCACAACCAAGGTACATGCCCTTGACCGGAATCAAACCTGGGACCCTTCAGTCCTCAGGCCGACGCTCTATCCACTGAGCCAAACAGGTCAGGGCTGTAAATTCTTTTGATAGATTGGCCCTACCCCATGGAGAAATGCAGATAATGGGGCGAGAAACAGAAGGGCCTGTCCATTGGAGGTCCCCTCCTCCCCTTTGGAAGCATTTCATAGTCTAGGGACCTGAGACCCACCCTTTAGGGCAGTCACTGAGTGCATCTTCTATGTGGCAAGTCTGGAAGAAACAAGATCCAGGTGAAAACGTCAGCAGCAGACACTGCAGTATGAGGAGCCGGAGCCCTGGCCGTCTGTGGGCCTGGGTTCGAGGCTAGCCTGCGCCTACCAGCTGCGTGATCTTGTGTGGGCCTTCACCTCTCTAAGCCTCAGTGTCCTCATTTTTCAAATGGGAATAACAGCAGCACCACCTCTAAGGATGAACATACCAGAAATAACTGTCGTCAGTGCCTGTCGCCCAGCAAGTACCCAACACACAGTGCTCCTGGGCGAGTAGGAAATCCTCAGGAAGGCCCCGAGAGGACCCTCCCTTTCCGAGAGGGAGCCACAGGGAGCCCAGGAGGGGCTGAGCTCTTGGGAGCTTGCGTGAGAGGACAGGAAGTACCAGACTCCAAGGCACGCAGACGAGCCTGCCCCATGGGACTCCTTGTGACTGACAGATGGCACCTCATTCTCTTTCCCCTGTGCGTTCTGTTTGTTTATTGCAGCGAGCGCCATCATTGGAATCATATTCATCAAGGAAAAGTGGAAACCTAAAGACTTCCTGAGTAAGTGCACCGACGGGAGCCCCTATTCTTAATTGTGTGCTTGTCCTTTCCTCGTTATAAAGCCAGCTCTGGGCAGTTTAGAGGCCGTCTGTTCCCTGCCACTCTCATCGGGGCAGCTGGGTTTTTCATCAGTGGCTCCCAAACCATTCAAAAACCAGTGTTTACTGAGCCCCTGCTGTTGGGAGTTTAGGAAGCCAAACGAAGGGCACCCGCGCCCCCTCCCTGCGTCCTAAAGCCGTGGACGGAACACGCAGCTGAGGGGTGCGCCACATGGACGCCCTCCCCATGTCCCAGGGAGACCTTGGACTGGTCTCCCAAGAAGACACTTGAGTCTGCAGAACAGAACACCTCCTCACAATTACAGCCTCACATAGTCTGGGGCAGCAAAGGAAGAAGGAAGGAACAAGAAACCCCAGACCCTCAGGGCGTAAATTCTTTTGATAGATTAGCCCCACTCCTTGAAAAATGCAGACAATGGGGCCAGAGACTAAAGTGTCTGCCAGTGGAGGTCTCCCCACGTAGAAACGCAGGGAGTGGGGAAGATGTGTTCCCCTAAGACACCTACTAAGTGCCACACTCTGATGTAGGGGCCAGGGATATAGCAGTAGGACAGTCAGGGTTCCTGTGCAAATGGAGATTACAGTCGTGTGTGTGTGTGTGTGTTGGTGGAGAAGGCATACAATAAACAAGTGAACAACTAAATAAACAAAATAATTCTAAATCTTAGCACTTCAGAGAAAGTCGAATGCTTCTTGGTAGGCCCAGGGAACATGGGAATACATTACCTAGACTGGTCAGGGTTAGATTCTCTGAAGGGAAGAATTTTCAGCCCAAACCTAAGTGATACTAAGGAGATGACTATGCCAAGTTTGTGAGCAGGTGTTCCGTGTAGAGGGAGCAGCAGGTACAAAGGCCCTGTGGTAGGAGAAAGCTTGGTGTGTCCAGTATCAGTGAGGCCAGTGGTGGAGAGTAATGAGTAAAGTGGGAAGGAGGACATGAGAGCAAGGGGGCATGGAGGACTGGATGATGTCCGGCCTTATAAACTGTGCTAAGGCGTTCAGGAGTGACATGATGGTGGCTCCTTAAATGCCCATCAACAGTAGAATGGACACACTGTGTCCTGTTCACACAGTGGACCAGAGATCGAAGGAAGTACCGCTACACGTACAATACAGATGAAGTTCACAGGCATCATCTTGTGTGAGCACAGACACGAGGGAATATACCGTATGAGCCCATTTATGTAGAGAGCAAACGAGGCACTCCCAGTGCTGATAGAAGTCAAAGTGTTACCCGGGGGGTGGGGTCCAGTGATTGGGAGGGAGTACACGTGAGGACTTGGGGGTCCTGTGAATGTTTCCTTTTGGATCTGGGTGTTAGTTATATGGGCATGCTCACTTTGTAAGAATTCATTGAGCATTTTGGGGGGTTAATCCTCACAGAGGATATTTTTTCCGTTGATAGAGTGAAAGGAAGTGAAGGGCGAGGGAGAGAGAGAGAGAGAGAGAGAGGAACATTGATGTGAGAGAGATACATCGATTGTGTGCCTCCCGCACGATTTGACCTAGGGTCAGGGACCAAACCTGCAACCCTTTGGTACACAGGCTGATGCTCTATCCACTGAGCCACACCAGCCAGCCCCATCAAGCACTTTTTTGTATGCATGCTACACCTCATTAAAAAAAAATAAGATCACCTATTTTAAAAAATAAAACCCAATAATGTAAACTATACCAGGTCAGCTGCGCTGCCCCAGAAGCACACCCTGGCCGGGCCTGTGCCTGCTGGGAGCCCTTGACAGCCTCCCCTTCCCCGCAGGGCGCTACGCCTTGTCCTTTGTCGGCTGCGGTTTGGCCATTGTGGGCACCTACTTGCTGGTGACATTCGCACCCAACAGCCACGAGAAGATGACGGGCGAGAACATCACCAGGCACCTTGTGAGCTGGCCTTTTCTCTTGTACATGGTAAGAGAAGCCTGGTCCTTCCACCTGAAACGCGGGAGGGGAGATCGCGTCTTAGGAACCGGAAGACTGGGTGCCCAGCAACAGGGTATTCGTGTGAATCATGACATGTTTCACAGCACTGACGAGGGTGCACAGTTCACGGGGAGATGCTTTCTTCACCGAGGTCCTGGGGAATGTCTAAAACTGCATATGGAGTATGGTAACTTTATTTTTCAGGGGTATTTGTGGGTATGCACACCTAATCTAATTATATAAAAGCCTAAGCCACTGTCCTATCATTCAGCCGTTCAACCGGTGGCTATGACATGCACTGACCACCGTGGGGTCGATGCTCTGACCAGGAGCTATGATGTGCACTGACCACCAGGGGGCAGATGCTCGACACAGAAGCTGCCAAAGCTGTGGTGACTTGGCAGCTGTGGTTCTCGGTGACACACCCGGAGCCAGAGAGGAGGGAGCCCGATTCTGGGGTGTGTCACCTGAGAACCGCCCTCTTGCAATCCGGGACCCATTGGGGGATGTCAGAGAGCCAGTTTCGGCTCGATCCCCGCAGGCCAGGACAAGGGACTCCACCGGTACACGAATCTATGCACTGGGCCTCTAGTGTATCTATAAAAGACTAGATGCAAAAACAAGTCCATCAGTACTTGTCTTGAGGAGATAGAATTATGGCTGAGTTTTATTTTGTCTTCATCTTTATGTATCATCCAAAATTCCTACAGGGAGCATTTCACGCTTTTATGGTAAGAAGAAAAGTTAAAAATGTTAATCATTATAACATGTTATTTACTTATTTTTGCCCAACATCACGCAGCTGGTAGGAGCTGATAGAAACACAGTAGACACTGGAAACTTTGTCCCCTGAATGCCCAGCCAGAGCTCAGTCCTCTCTCAGCCCAGTTACATCCCGTGTTAGGTCTGCAAATGAGCTAGTCAAGGAAAACATTCAAGGTGTTTGCCACAGCTGTTGGTGTGTTCCTGCCCCAGGCCTAGGACTGTGTGTCATCTCAGGTTCTCTCAACAGCCCTATAAAGCAAGTGTTTTTCTCTCCATTTTCTGGATGAGGAAACCAGAGCTCAGGGAGGGTAGCTGACTTGCTCTGAGTCCCATGAGAGTGGAGCCGGACTCAGAGCCAGGCCTGCCTGGCCTCGGGTGCCACCGTCCTCCACCATGGCTGCCAGCGCCAGTGTTGACTGTGCCCCCCTGACGTGGGCAGCCTGGGGCCGCTCCAGAGGTCTCAGCGCATCCCTTTTCCTCAGCTTTCTCACTGGACAGAAGAAAGACTTCCCCAAGACGGGGGCTGCGTCATCTTCCTGCAGGCCAGCCCCAGCAGTTAACCTGCAGGCAGAGCCGAAGACCCACCTGTTTAGGAAAAAGTTTACCCTCAACACAGGCTCGAATCCATTTATACTCAAGTAATTAAATTGATACCATAATTACATGAAACAGCATATGTTATGGTCACAGCCCCAGGCTTATAAATGGCAGAGCCAGGATTTGAACCTGGACAGTCTAGCTGACAGTCTGGCTCCAGGGCCCACATGCTATACCGCTAGGCTACACTGCCTGGGGCCAGGAGGCCACCGTGTCTGGCTGTGTGGCCTTGGCTAAGTCACTGAACCGGAAGCCCTGTCTCCACCTCTATGCTGGCGGAGTCACTGGCCCCGGGCTGGTGGTTGGGAGAGGAACACGATGCTCAGGAACAGTGAGCTGGTCTTCTTTCATTGTGACTGAGTCAGCGCTGCCAGCTAGAGAGATGCAGCCAAATCAAATCAATAAATATTTCTGAGAGCCTGTTAGGTGCCAGACACTGTGGATTAAAAAACAATAAAGGAGACATGCCCACAGAACCCCTGGTCTGTCCAGGGGCACCCCCTCACGCACAGCCATCTCACGAGAGAACGCCCTGTGCCGTTCCAGCTTGCATTTAGGCTTCTGGAAGAATGGCCAAAAAGTCGGCCCCCCTGCACACACGCACAGTGGCTGGGAGTGCTAAATAACTCTCTCCATCTGCCGGATGGGCTGTTCCACAGCCATTACAGCTAATTATGACAACTTCATCAAACATGAGCATTGTTGATGGTGACTAAAAGAAGCCCGATACAAAACTGTGCGTTGACTATGATGACAAGTAGGTAAAATATGTATTCACTGTGACAAAAACAGGAAGAAACAGGAAAATGAAAACAGCTGTGTTTTGTGGTCTCTCATTATGAGGAATTTTCTAAAATTTTCTCTTCAAAATGCCCATTAATGTTTCCGCATCTGTTTTTATAATAAACTAGAGGCCTGGTGCACAAAATTTGTGCGTGGGTAGGGTCCCTAGGCCTGGCTGGCAATCAGGGCAGATCAGAGCCTTCGGGCTGCTGGCCAGCATGGCCTTCCTTCCTTCCGCACCACCCCCTGGAGGTCAGCACAAGTCATAGTGAGTGATTGAACTCCTGGTCTCCCAGTTGACTTCCAAGGAGATACTTTGCATATTAGCCTTTTATACATATAGATAAACTCCCATAGGAGGTTGGGGTAGACAAATGCAGCCAAGCCATTGTCGGTTTTTCTGCTTTAGTTTTGCTTCTTGGAGAAGTATTGCCCAGTGTCTGAGACTTTGAGGAGTAGAGAGGACAAGTAGTTGATCCAAGGTGGGGGAACTTGTCAAACGTTAGCTTTGCCATTGTCTAATAGTAAGAGTCTACTAAAGGCCAGACATTGTGGCCTCCTGGCCTCAGGCAGTGTAGCCTAGAGGTACCGCACATGGGCCCTGGAGCCAGACTGTGAGCTAGACTGTCCAGGTTCAAATCCTGGCTCGGCCATTTACAAGCTTGGGGTTATGACATACTTCGTAGAATTACGGTGTCAATTTAATCACCTGAGTATAAATAAAATGGTTAGAGTGGTATCTAGCTTACTTACGCGTTCATTGAGTGAACCTGCGATAATGCCATGTAAAGAGAAGAATTAGCGTCCCTGTTTCTCAGAGGAGGTCACCGGTTTAGAGAAGTTACGTGGCTTGCCCAAGGTCACACCACTGGTTTAGAAACAGATCCCAGTTCAAACCAGGGCCTCCCTGGCTCGTGTCCTCTTTCTTTTCTCTTCTTTTGAAATGTATGTTTATTGATTTCAGAAAGGAAGGGGGAGGGGAAGAGAGAAACATCAGTGATGAGAGCGCATCATTGATTGGCTGCCTCCTGCACTGGGGGTCGAGCCCGCAACTGGGGCATGTGCCCTGACCTCCTGGTTCCCAGGTCGATGTTCAAACACTGACCCTCGCTGGCTGGGCTAGTGTCCTCTTCGTTCTACTCCCTGAGCCACAGGCATTAGCGGCTTGTCTAGGGGGCCAGGGGCGTCTAGACTTGTCTACGACACCAGAGAGCTTTTCTCCATGAGCAAGCATCTCCCCCTTTGACCGACCCCCAGTTTTAGTGGGGTTACCCATGGAGCAGCAAAGTGTGCAGAGAGCATCTCAGCCTCATGATTCTCGCCCATCTATGACAGGGAGGCTGTGCGGCTAGCCCCTCGCCCTGCAAGCTCAGCCATGAAGCAAACTCCTCAGTGTCATCCAGGGATTCGGGAGATGCGCTCAGCGTCCCCGCCTTCCCCACAGGCACTTGTTGGTCGTTCAGGGAATGCTGGGTGTCTCAATGCCCTTTCGACTCTGAGGGTCCGTGACTCACAAAGTCAGCGGCATAACCCCCAGCCCAGCCCACCAAGGCTTCCGGATCATGCCTGTCCCCGTGGCCCCCGCTGACCCCCTCTGCTTTCCGTAGCTGGTGGAGATCATTCTGTTCTGCTTGCTGCTGTACTTCTACAAGGAGAAGAACGTCAACAACATCGTGGTGATTCTGCTCTTGGTGGCGTTACTCGGTGAGTAGGGGTCTGGGCACTGAGTTTCGCCGTCATCTGTAGTACCAGGAGGTCCCTGCTGGCCGGAGGCAGTTCCCGTCCCACGTTCCTGTTCAGACACCAAGGATCCTAAGTGCCCGGGATAGTGCTGGAAACTGGCTGCAGTGATGCACAGGACAGACAACCCTGGGTGCCTCCATCCTGAAGAGGAAATGGCAGTAAACAAGGGCCCAAATACATTTGGGGGTGACAACTGCATGATATAGAAGGAATGCGTGGATGGTCTTTCTCTGTTGCTAGTGGGAGTGGGATTCTTGGGGTTCTGCTGGAATGAGCATTTCTGGAGCGCCCCCCACCCCCCACGGCGGGATGAGATGTGGTAGAAAGCTTTGTCTGCGTGGAATTGCATCCCTAGGTGCCTAAAATCCCACTTCCCTTCGTCCGGTGCTGGAAGATGTGTAGCTGGACCTCAGCAGAGCCAGGGTCCAGAGCTTCCATTCTGAGCTGGGTCCAGTTCAGCACCAGGCTGGTTGCAGTCCTTCAGTCCCATTGTGTGGGGTCCGCATGGCTGTGACTTTGTGGGCAAATGCAGGAGCGTGAGACCCCCGCCCCCCTCCTACCCCCCAGCCTGGGAGTCAAGCGCACAAGAGTGCAAACTCCTTCGTTTAGGAGCTTAAGTATCTCAAATCTTCCCACACTTGTAGTGGCCATGCCTCCTCTGGCCAGTGACCTGTTCCCAGGTGTGCCTGACAGACAAGCACCTTCCCTATCTCACCCAGACTTCCCTGGGCATGCATCATCCTCGCCCTGTCCAGGCCCTTCTCCCAGTGCTCAGCGGGGAATGGACCCGGGCAGCGTTCACCTGCAGCTTCCTGGCGAGGCTGCACAAATGAAGGCCGATAGGATTTGGCCTTCCCTTTGCTCCTTTCCTGTTAATTAATAACTGGGTTCATTACAACGCTATCAGAAGACAAGCATGAGGAGGGTTGGGAGGTTACTGCGGAGAGATCAGAGATGGGGCAGGTTTCAATCCCTGAGTCCTGAAGCGTCCACATAAAACCACTCAGAGCTTAGGAAGTACTTCTGGGTTCAAAGGCAAGAACTGGTTCTGCTCTCTTCCTTTCCTTATAGAGGGACGGGTGCGGGGCGGGGGGGAGGGGGGGAGGAGTTGGGGGTCGGTTTCTACATCAGCTTGGGGCAAGGCGCTAACCCTGCAGAGTGTGTGGTTACTAAGTGGAGCTTTGATAAATACCTGTGCTTCCCGGGGAAAGAGAAGGGGTGGGGAAACCCTGCTGCTGCCTCCCGGTCACTCTCCCTGTTGAAGCCGCACTGTCGCCCTGTTGTCTGACAATGGGCATAAAAGAACACCCAGACCTGGGCAGCAGGTGGGGCGTGACTCAGTGTGACAAGCGCAAGTGACCACACGTGTTGTTTTGCTTCTGTTTTTCCCGTGGCAGGCCCCCGCTCCAGGGACACACAAGGGTGCCACCATAAGGCAGGGTTGATGATTTTGATTTTTCTAAAAACAGTTTTATTGAGATATGATTCACACACCATAAAGTTCACCTGTTTAAAGTACACGACTCGGGGCTTTTTGGTGTATTCACAGTGTTATGCAACTGTCGTCATCACGTTTCAGACTTCTTCAAACATTTCCAAAACAAGTCCTGAGCCCATTCGCATCAGTCCCATTCCCTCCTCCTCCCAGCCCCTGGCTGACCTCTGACCCGCCTTCTGTCTACGGACTGAGCTTTCTGGGCGCACATATAAATGGTATCACACACTGGGCAGCTTTTCGCAACTGGCTTCTCTCACTGAGCGTGATGTGTTAGGGGTCCATCCATGTTGGAATGTGTGTTGGTGGTCCATGCCTTGAGGACTTCGTTTTAAATGTGGATCACACGATCGTGGCCCCAAAATGTTTTCTGCTGCTAAGTAGGAAGGCCAGAAGGTCCCGAGGCCCGTGGGCCTCTCTCCTCTGTCCCCTTCTCCCTCACAGGGCAGCCTGGTGCAGGCTGTCTTCACTGGCTGGGGTGCCTGAAAGCCGGCCTGTGGAGCCGAGGGGCCCAGAAGCCGTGTGTGCGATGGGCAGGAGAAAGCAGAACGAGCCGAAGCTGAGGCAGCTGGGAAAGGAGAGCATTTCGGCCAGAATAAGGGGCTCCGTTTGCACCCTAGTTGGGGGAGGTTTCTTTTACCTCCTGCTTTCACGGGGGGACCTGGCGGGTTCAGCTCAGGAGTCATTTCTGCACCAGCAATGGTCTCCGTGATGAGGTGAGCAAGGGGGTCCCCCGGGGCTGGGAGAAGAACATATTAGAATTTATCCTTACCTCCACCTTTTCAGTGGTATTTCCTGCACGTTTCATAATGTGCATACACGTTTGCACAGTGTTGCGTGACTATCGTTGTAGAATACATAAACACATGTATATTGGAAAAGCATGTGCATACACATTGAGGGTAAGGCTCTGAAACTTTGGGGGACCTCTGTCTAAAGTCATGTTTTTAAAAAGAACTCTTTACACATGACATGTTTTTCTTGTGGTTGCCATGAGGATGATACTCAGAAGTTCATTTAGCCCAGCCGACGTGGCTCAGTGGTTGAGCATTGACCTATGAACCCGAGGTCACGGTTCGATTCCTGGTTAGGGCACATGCCCAGGTTGTGGGCTCGATCCCCAGTAGGGGGCATCTAGGAGGCAGCCAATCAATGATTCTCTATATTTTAAAAAAAAAAGTTCATTTATCCATTCAAAGATGGTTCGGGCCTTCCACTGTGTTCCAGACACAAAGACCTGAACTCGCTGCTTTTAGGAGTGTGGGAGCGACGCTTGGAAATGCCTGCCTGTCAGGGCTTTCCTTTCCTCGCTCCTTTGATGTAGCAGCACAGACAGCAGGCAGCTCCCGGGAGAAGTCCCAGCAGCAATCGGGACAAATGGTGTCCTCTCACCACGTGAATCCCCGGGTTCCCTCCATCCTTTTCACAGCTGATATGCAGTCCCCTTTGGGGTTGCAGACTGCCTGTCAGGGTCTGGCCCCCTCCCTGCTCCTGAGGCCCCAACATGTGTGTGCACCCCCTGCAGGCTCCATGACGGTGGTGACTGTGAAGGCCGTGTCCGGGATGCTTGTCTTGTCCATCCAGGGGAACCTGCAGCTCGACTACCCCATCTTCTACGTGATGTTCGTGTGCATGGTGGCCACTGCCATCTACCAAGCCGCGTGAGTTACTTGTTCTTTTCCTCTGGGCCTCGTGACACTGGGTTTGAAGCCGCCGGGAAGGCGGAGCATTCGGATGCAGCCTCCGCCAGGGCTTGGCACCCGCGGTGGGGAGAGCGGGGGCTGCTCATTCGCTGAGCTGTCCTGCGGACGGGGCTCTGTCGCTTAAAAGACAAAGCTCGGAGCGGGTTTGTTGGACCCTCTGCCTCCAAGTGTGAGGAATGCATAATCAGAGGCAGCCTCACTTCCCGCCTGCGCCCAGGCAGGCGTCCGTGTCAGGGACTCGAGCTGTGCCGTGCCCACGAGGCACCCATTTGTCCGCTAGGTGAACGGCACGAGGTTGTCATTTCCTGTCCTCAGGAAATCTCCCCCAAATCTTCCCAAGTAGAAGAGCAAGGCGGTCGCTTCTCTCCCCAAGCACAAGAGTTAAGTCAGAAGCATCCGGGCTGAGGGCAGCCTGGGCCTTGTTTATACCTGAGCCTGCTGCCCGGCCGTGGGCCTGGCAGGAGGCTGACCAGCTGGGCAGCGTGGGCAGGGCAGGAGGGTGGCTGCGCAGGTTTCCGTGTGACACGTGAGGCTGCTTCACCTTGCAGGCCAGGCCCCTGTCCAGCGGCCTGGCCTCAAGGGATTGTGGGAGTGACTAATGTCCAGGGTACACCAGCTCTGCTCTCACTGATTCCACGTGAATTGCACGTGAATTCATTTCATCCCACACACCTCGTTCAGCCAGATGATACAGTCAAGGCCGCGGTTAAAAGGCCAGGAAGTGGTGGAGCTGAGGTTTGAACCCGAACACCCTGCTCCCAGCCCACAGCCCTTACCCCTCTGCTGTACCGCCTCCCCTCAGCTTCTCTAAGATGCAGATTCTTTGTCTGCAAGTGAGAGTAACAGTCCCTACCGGAGAGAATCACCGGTGGCTCTCAGCACCGCCCCGAGGATACTGTCCTTGCATGTCAGCTCTGATGGTCAGTGTTCCTATTCCTATGCCCGTTGTTTCTGTTCCTCGTCCGACTGCAACAAGTCTGGTCCTCACCTCTGAGGCCCTGCCAAGTGCCAGGCTCTGTGACCAGGGTTCCCGGGGTTACAAGGATGGATTGGGTGCCCGCCCGCCTCTGGGAGCTTCTCATTCACCAAGTCAGCCACATGCACTAAGGGCCTACTGTGTGCGAGGCCCGATAAACATGATGACTGTCAAGTGGGAAGTATGTTTTGGTATAAGCAGATATAATAACTAAAATAGTACACAGAGAACAGACAACAAATATATCCTAAAACAATGGCAGTTTTATCCTAGATAAAGAGGTTAGGAATAATTCCAATTTTCCCTCTTGTTCCTATAAACAGTGGTTAGCAAAAGTAGGTTTACAATTGTTTGTATGGAAAAAAGACATGTAGGTTATGATCCTATATAATAAAAGGGTAATATGCAAATTGACCCTAACAGCAGAATCACTGGAAATGACTGGTCACTATGACACACACAGACCACCAGGGGGCAGGTGCTCAAATGCAGGAGCTGCCCCCTGGTGGTCAGTGCGCTCCCACAGGAGGAGCTCTGCTCAGCCACAAGCCAGGCTGATGGCTGCCAGTATGGCGTTGGTGGTGGGAGCCTCTCCCACCTTCTCAGCAGCACTAAGGATGTCTGACTGCAGCTTAGGCCTGCTCCCCGCTGGCAGGTGGACATCCGCCAAGGGCTCCCGGGCTTCCAGAGAGATGTCTGACTGCCAGATTAGGCCTGATCCCCCAGGCCTAAGCCAGCAAGTGGACATCCCCCGAGGAATCCCAGACTGTGAGATGGTACAGGCTGGGCTGAGGGGACCCTCCCCCCGAGTGCACAAATTTTTGTGCACCAGGCCTCTAGTTATAAGAATAAACTGTCCCATAGTCACAGTGATAAACCTACTTTTGCCCACTCCTGTATATTATAGTGATCACATTATTTTTTTTAAATTAAGAACATTTGTTTTAAAAAAATAATAATTAAAAGACAGAATGTCACAAGTGAGTAAGAGTTTCTTGGAGTGTTAAAGCAACCAGGAATGTTTCTTTTTAGTGGGGTGGAGACTCGGGGGGCCCAGAAGTGAGGGGAAGGGCATGTCCAATAACAAGAACCACGTCGTCAAAGGTGTGAGCCAGGGAAGCCATGGTCCTCTTGGGGAGGGGGGATAGGCCTCCAGTTATGAATCTGGGGAAGAATAGGAGCAAAGCAGGGACCTCAGACCTAGAGATACACAGATGGCTTCTTTACGAACCCAAGGATGCATCATCTTCATATTTCAAACCACGGATGCTACCACCAGCTTTCACCCAGCCTTTCCAACACCCCCACAGCCCTCTGACCAGAGTGCTTTTGTATTGCAGGTTTTTAAGTCAAGCCTCACAGATGTACGACTCCTCTTTGATTGCTAGTGTGGGCTACATTCTGTCCACAACCATCGCCATCACAGCAGGTAAGTGTTGCTGGTTGCTAGGTTTCTGTCTCCTACCTTAGCAGCAGGGATAGTACCCCACTGTGGAGGGAGGAGGCGCCTCCTCAGTCCGAAGGCCAATTCCACTGACTCATTCTGCCCACGGAAAAAGTGCAGGTTTTAGCCCTGGCTGGGTGGCTCAGTTGGTTGGAGCATTGCCCTATACACAGAAGGTTGCAGGTTCAATTCCTGGTCAGGGCACATACCTAGATTGTGGGTTCAATCCCCATCAAAGTGAGTAGGAGAAGCAACCATCTATGTTTTCTCTCTCTCTCTCTCTCTCTCTCTTTTTCCTCTCTCCCTAAAATCAATAAAAGCATATCCTCTGGTGAGGTTTAAAAAAGAAGAAGAAAATACAGGATTTAGAGCCAGAAAGACCTGGGTTTGCTTCCCACCATAGACACAGAGCTGTGTGGCTCTGGGAAAAATCACTTAACCTCTCTGTGCCTAAGTTCTACATTCATAAAATAGAAGTAATAATGCTTACCTCCTGTAATGGAAATATGTACAATCCAAATGTCCCCTACTTTGTAGAGTGTATGCAAGGCTGCTTTAACAATTTTTGCCATCATCTGCTAGCGCCACAGCCTCCATTGGACAAGAAACCACAAATTTCTTCTATATAAATTTTGGAGATTATGAGTATACTAGGGGCCCGGTGCACAAAAATTTGTGCACTCGGGGTGGAGGGAGTCCCTCAGCCCGACCTGCCCCCTCTCACAGTCTGGGACCCCTCAGTGGATGTCCTATGATGGCCCCAGTCTGCCAGGCGCCTTTTGTGTGTGTGTGTGTGTGTATGTGTGTGTGTCATCACTGGGGACCTGCCCCCAGCCCCATCAGAGGCTCGGAGCAGTCCTCCTGTATGTGTCTACCTGCCAGGGGCCTGCCCCCAGGCACACCGTGGAGGCTTGGAGCAGGCACCCCCTCTATGTTGATCTCTCAGACTCTTGCCCTCCCCAGCATGCTGTTCTCTTTTTTGAGCTGTGACCAGGGCTGCGGGCGGCCTGCCTCCCAAGCTTGCCTACTGCCCATCTTCCTCCAGCCACCAGAAAGCAGGGAAAACCCCGCCTCGTGGTC
>PVJC01044817.1:0-13953 GCA_004026665.1 Murina feae
CACACACACACTCCCTCACACCTTCTCTCACACACATTCCTGCACTCACATACATCACAGCATACTGAAGAATACAGGAAATCCTCACATTGCACACCCCAAGTACACCTGTTCCATACACCCATCTCTAAAAATGCCCACACTCCCCAGATGCACAGACTCTGCCCCCAAACTTACTGAAACACAGAGAGCCAGCCTGTGTGTCCCCCAACTTCATGTGGACCCCAGGTCCCCTGCTCCTGGGTGATCTCTAAAACTGCACCCACATCGTCTCAGTGCACCCCACCATCCCCATAAGCCCCCACTTCCACACACACCTGCCTCCCTCCGCCCTCTCCAACCCGACTCTCTCAGGGCTGAAGTATGACTTTTGTAAGCCCAAGGCACATTTGCCTGATGGAACCCCTTCCTCCATTAAAAAAAAGAAAAGATTTTAAGATTACATTTTATACTGCATTGCTGTAAAGGCAATATATTAATATCATATAGTCAAACATTTTCTTCAACCTAAATTCTCTTTTTCCTTTCTTTTGATTTTAAAAGAAATTAAACCATTTTCTTGGGCCCTGGGTCTTTCCCATTTGGGCAGGTGTGTCTGCCTGTCACTTACCCCCCTCCCCCCCCCACACACACACACACACATCCCTTTAGACCACCTCCTTCCACAAGCACCGTCCTCACCGCACCTGAGGCCCCTTCCAGGGAGAGGGACACACGGACAGATCTGGGGTCTCTTCACAGACACCCTACCCCCACTCCTGCCTTCAGAGACACTGGGGTTTCTCCGGGCTGGGGGAGAAAGCGGGGTGTGTGTGTGTGTGTGTTGGCAACAACAAAGAACGGAGGGGAGAGCGGGGCAGCGAGCGAGAGCACGAGAGCGTGTTTTGCCTCGAAGGCAGGACGGGCAGCCAATCAGCGCGCCGGCGCCTCCCCCGGCGACTCCTCCGAGTCCATAAGCGGCGGCCGCGCGGCGCGGGCCGCATTGCACTGCGGCGGGGGACGCGGCGAGAGGCGCGCAGCGACCGTCCGAAGCCGGCGCGGGTCCGAGCGCCCCCGGGCCTCCCCTCCCCCGAGACGCCGCCGCACCCTCCGCCCGCCCCGCGCGCACCCCCTCTTCCGCCCGCCGCGGCCCCCCGCCTCCCCGCGCTCCCGCCGGCCGCCCGGCCAGCCCCGGCGCGGCGCGGCCGCCGCCACGATGAGCGGCTCGTTCGACCGCAAGCTCAGCAGCATCCTCACCGACATCTCCAGCTCGCTGAGCTGCCACGCGGGCTCCAAGGACTCGCCCACGCTGCCCGAGTCCTCCGTCACCGACCTGGGCTACTACAGCGCCCCGCAGCACGACTACTACGCGGGCGCGCCCTACGGGCAGGCGGTGAACCCCTACCCCTACCACCACCAGTTCAACCTCAACGGGCTCGCGGGCGCCGGCGCCTACTCGCCCAAGTCCGACTACACCTACGGCCCCTCCTACCGGCAGTACGGGGGCTACCGCGAGCAGCCGCTGCCGGCGCAGGACCCCGGTGAGGACGCGGGGTTGCCCGGGGCTCCCGGGGAGGGGAGGCGGGGGGTGGGGACGCCTCCGGGGACCCGGCGGGGACGGCCCCGGGCGGGAGAAGGCGGGCGAGGCGGCCCCGGCCCCGGGGGAAGCGCGGCTTTCCAGCCCCGGGACTGCGCGCGTCTGGGGCGCGCGTCTCGCTCCGCGCCCGGGTTCCCGGAGGAAGATCGGGGAGCGTCAGGGGGAGCGAAGGGGGGCCGCGGGCTGTCGGGGAGCCTCCTGATGGAGGTGCCGTCGCGGGGAGCTCAGCGGACAGTCCTCCATCTGGCTGCAGAGGGCTCAGGGGCGGGCATCGGGGACAGGAAGCTCCGGGGACGCTCTGGTTTGGGTCGGGAGAGGGGGACGTGCACCCCAGAATTACGGGGGAGCCGGGGGGAAGCAGCGCCCCAGAAGCGGAGGAGCTGAAAAGAGAAAGGAGAAGACAAAGTGAGAGAAAGGACAGAAGAAAGGGAGGGGGACGGGACGGAGGAAGAAGGGAGAGAGGCAGAGGGAGGGAGGAGTTTGCACCGTGCTTGTAACTTTCAGAAAATCGAAAATTATCCTGAAATAAAAGGGTTTTTTTAAAAAACGAAGAACAAGGAAGGAGAGACGGGGAAGGGGGAAGAAGCGAGGCGGCAGGCCGGGGAGCGAAGGGCGCGACCGGGAGGGCGCCGAGCGCAGCGCCTTGGCGGTGCCGGCCCGGGAGGTGCGGCGCCGGGGACCGTGCTCCCTCCCCGGGCGCCGGCGGCGGGGCGCGCAGCCTGGAAATCCCGTCCCGGGGAGCGAGTGGGCCCGAGGGTGGGGCTCCCCGCGGGGCCCGGGAGGTGGCCGGGCCGCAGGCCGAGACTGAGCCCCCCCCCGCCCGGTGCGTTGCTCGCAGTGTCGGTGAAAGAGGAGCCGGAAGCCGAGGTGCGCATGGTGAACGGGAAGCCCAAGAAGGTCCGCAAGCCGCGCACCATCTACTCCAGCTACCAGCTGGCCGCCCTGCAGCGCCGCTTCCAGAAGGCCCAGTACCTGGCGCTGCCCGAGCGCGCCGAGCTGGCCGCGCAGCTGGGCCTCACGCAGACACAGGTCAGTCTGGGGGAGCTCTGGGGTTGCGGGCCGTCGGTGGGGCCGCGCGGGACCCGGGACTCCGCAGGCACTACCGAGCCTGAGGGCCTTTTAAACTCCCTGCAGCCCCTCGAAGCCCTTGCCTGTGGGTAGAGGGGCCCCCCAAATCCCCACTTCGGTCCGAAGTTTCTGATGAGCGTTGCACAGGCATGGGTGTTTGACAGCCTGTGCACCTGCGTATGTCTATGGCCAGGAGAGGTGTCCTCCTTCCTCTCTACTCCCGAACCACAGGCTCCCACAGTCCCCCCCACCCTCTTGGTCCCCCCACAGTGCTGGCCCCTCACTTGTTAGGAGTCCACATGTGTCTTCTCAGCAGGCCAGCATGTGTGCGGAGGTGTACGTACATATGCACACGCATGTACAATATTTGCACACATGCTCGTGTGTCTGGGTACACGTGGGAATGCTCGCATAAGGAGGGTGACCCGTCCAGGGTCATGGCGTCCGTGCAGGGGGCGCTGTGGACGTGACTGTGCACACGGGCGAGCGCACGCACAAAAATGCATACTTGCTTCAAAACACCACACTGCCGCTCATCCTCCCCCTGCTCCGCCCTTCCTCTGCCTGGAGCGCAGAGGAGAGATTCCCTCCGAAGGGGGACAGGGACTCAAGGTGGGAGCCCCGCCCTCAGCCTGTCCCCGAAAGCCCCCAGCAGCCTGTCGCTGCTCAGGGGCGGAGTGGTGGCTGCCTGGCTCCCTGCAGGTGTTGACAGGCTGGCCTGGGCTGCCTGCGTGGGGCCCCGTCCGCCCCGCCGGGAATCTGGGTCACCCGGTGAGAAGCTGATTCATTGTTTGTACCAGTCATGGGGTGGGGAGCCGCAGGGGGAGGGGGAGATACCCCGGGGGAGTGTGGGGAAGCGTGGCTCACCTGCTCCCGAGTCCCCAGGTCACCCCCATCAGGCAGCCCCGGAGGTCTCCTCCGCGCCTGGTGTGTGACCACGGAGCTCAGGGCTGTGGGCGGTTTATCTGGGAGGAGTATCTGTGTGTGTGTCTTTATAGTCTGTGTGTGTGAAGTGGCGAGTGGGTATGTTCCTGCGCATGGAGATGCTTGTGTGGGTGTGTGTTTGTATCTGCGTGGCTCTGGGTTTCTAATGTGAACAGAAGGCCACCAACTGCCCATCCATCGCCCACCTGGGTGCCTCTTTATTGGGCGTTTGCTGTATACTCTGCTCTAAGCTCTTCATCTGTCTTCACTTATTTGAGCATCACAATGGTCATGCTTTGACCACCCCCACTTTCCGATGAGGAAGGCCCGAACCGGAGAGGTTAAGTAATCTCCTCCAGGTCTCCCCCTCTCTGTCACTCTCTCTCTTTCTTTCTCTCTCTTACACACACACACACACACACACACACACACACACACACACGGAGTAAGGGGCCCAGTGAGTAGAATTTGGACGCAGGCGGTTGGAAGTTCCTGCCACAGCTCTATCCCGGTAGAAGAAAAGATGGTGGCCTGGGAGTCAGGATGCCAGGGTTTTGCCTGGGTCCTGACCCTGTGGCTTGGGGTCTGGCCTTGCCCTCTCTAATGTCCCCCTGCTTTTCGCTCAGCACATGGAGAGGCTAACCAGCTCCCCCCTTTCTTCTCGGGTGCAGGTGAAAATCTGGTTTCAGAACCGCCGGTCCAAGTTCAAGAAGCTGTACAAGAATGGGGAGGTGCCCCTGGAGCACAGCCCCAACAACAGCGACTCCATGGCCTGCAACTCGCCACCGTCACCCGCCCTCTGGGACACCTCCTCCCACTCCACCCCGGCCCCTGCCCGAAGCCAGCTGCCCCCGCCGCTTCCATACAGTGCCTCCCCGAGCTACCTGGACGACCCCACTAACTCCTGGTACCATGCGCAGAACCTGAGCGGACCCCACTTACAGCAGCAGCCGCCTCAGCCGGCCACCCTGCACCATGCCTCGCCGGGGCCCCCGCCCAACCCTGGGGCTGTGTACTGAGCACCCGCCTGGCCTGAACCTCCCAGGAAGGACTCCCGGACCAGACAGAAGGCGTCTCTGTCCTAGCCGACACTCAGGAATCATCGAGGAGCACCCAGGAAAGGGACAGCGCCTTCCCCTGCCCTCGTCCCTTCCTCGAGGGACGCAAGAGCTCCAGATGAAATTTGCATGGGCCACGGATGTCCCCCCCCTCAACCTCTCTCCCCTGCCTAGATGCCGGGGTACCCTTCCAGGTGTGGGGACACTCACTCCAGCGGGGACAGTTGCTTTCCTTCTGTCCCAGGAGCCTGGATTGGCTTTACATGGCTTGTCACCTTCCAGCCTCTAACACTTAGTACCTGTCTCCCAGGCTGGAGACCGTGGGGACTGGGGGGCTGGCGAGTGTTTGCCGGTTGGGCCTGGTCTGGGACACCGGGCATTGTGGATGCCGGGGCCTGCCGGGCCTGCTGCCTCCTAGGTGAACTGTGGCCCCCTCTTCCTGAGCACCCCCGCTGCCAAAGAGACATTGGACATAGAGACTAGGACTCAGGGTGGGACCTCAACCAGCCCCCACCCTGCACTTGCAGCCCTCGTTTAAGATTTGAGGGTTAAAGCAAAGAAACTGGAGGTGTATGTGTGTGTGTATGGGGGGGTATTTTAGTATTTGTGGCGTCAGAGGGAAGAACTCCAGGAGTCATCTCCCTCCTCTCCCTGCTCTGGTCAGAGAGGAGGGGTGGGTCTGAGAAGTCTTTGCTAAGGACCCATTTCTTCTTCTGTGTACAGGACTTTGCACAACTTCGGTTTTAAAAGCTGTTGAAAATAGGAAAATAAAGGGCATTGTTAACAGATAGGATCAATCTCCCCTAGGTAGGCACCTCTGCTCTGCCCGCCCCCCCACCTGTTCCTCTCCCCCCACCCCACCTCTTCTTCTCCTCCAGTAAGCTGGCAATTTTGGTGCCAAACCCCAAGTCTCCAAGGAGACATACCAGGCAAGACAAACCCCAAAACACCCCCTTTCCGGTGGCCTTGGAAACAGATTGCATGGGGTGAGGTACACAGGAGGGGGGAGGGTTGTAGCTTGGTGCCTTCGTGAGGGGGTGGCTATCGGGAGGGCTGGGGCACTGCCGCTCCTGGCCCAGACATCCCCACAGAGCTAACTTTCCTCCACCCCTGATGTGGTGAATCCTTGAAGGAGAGGAGAGGAGAAGGCTGTAGCTATATATATGTAGTCTGTATTTTTCTAAGAGCAACAGAAAGAAACTGCCTCCTCCCTGTGTGGTTTCCTATTTATGTGGCCCTTTCCTCCTGGATGTACCTGCCTGTGCGTCGTGAGCTGAGAGACACAGGAATGGGCTCTGGCTGGGTTGGGGTTCGGTGGGGGGGTGCGGAAATGAGAAGAGAAATGGTGGACCTCCAACAGCCCCACCCAGGGAGACAGGAACGGAGCCGGCTCCCCCTCCCTCCCAGCCTTCTCATTTTTGCTTTCTTACTGGACCCATCTTTATATATAATGTTAATAAAAAAGAAGGAAATAACCACTGAGCTCTTTGAACTGGAGGCAGGAGGCAGAGGGGGGTGGGGGGGGAGGGAGGCACTCGGAAGGTGTTTGTTGGGGGGAGAGCGCTGAGCCTCCAGGAGCTCTAATGGGGCTCTGGGCTCTCGGGCTGGGCTGGGCCAGGCCCCAGGCGGCAGGTGCTCCTGACCCCGTGGCTGCCCCCAGGTCTGGGTGGGCGGGAGGCCCCCAGTGCCACGGCCTCCCTGACTCCCCTCTGTTTGGTGGCTTGGCGTTCCCTGCCAGCCAGATGCCCTCACCACTGCCGCCGCCGCTGGGTCACCTCGGGGCTGCTCTTTGATCTTGGGCTCACACGCAGACATGCTTACACACGCGTGTACACCCCCTGCCTCCACGCCCAGGCACTCCCCGGCCCCTCACCCCCTGTCTATCCTTCCCAGCGTGGGGTGAGGTTGGGGCCTCAGGCAAGGGGAATACCACTGCTCTCACAGTTGGCAGGGACCCCAGGCCACTAGGATCCAGGCTGGATGATGAAAGCAAACAGACGGGAGGTTCTGTGTTTACTTCTCAGGGACCGCGCAGGCCTTGACTCTGCCTGCTTGCTGCCACCGCCTGCCCCTTCGAGCTGCCTGAGTCCAAGACTGGAGACTGAGCTGGAGGTGGTAGAATGAATGGAGGTGCGAGTGAGGGGCACATCTTGGCACAGACGGGAGGCCCCGTGAACATGGATGCATGCACACGATTGTGAAGCTGACTCTCCTGTACACACATGTACCAGGATACACACTGACACCCCTGCGTCATCACACACCCATGGACTCCCAACTTGAGACAAATGTCATCTGTAAGCACATATGCAGACACAAACACACACCTGAGACCCTTTAGCATCACACATGTATAAAGACATAAAACTCCACGAGAGAGAGGCCTCCCAGATGCACAAACAAGCATCACTCAGTCACACACACCCCCCCCCGCGTCGACCCCCCCCCCCACACACACACACAGGGTGTCGGAAGCAGCTCCCTATTCTGGAAAAGATCGTGGATGGAGAATCAGCAATACCACCCAGCAGCCAAGGTGACCCAGCTCAGCCTGTCAGGCCTCAATTTCCTCATCTGTCAAATGGGGACAACAGCCCTCACCCTGTGGACCTCTGGGGCTGTGGTGAGGTGGGAAGCAGAATAGGTCCCGGAAGGCCAACGGAGCTGGTGCCACCGAAGGCGCTTGCTAGACAGCAGGCACAGGCACACGCTGAGGAGTCCTGGGGCCGAACAGTGAGGACCCCCAGCCCCCATATCACCCCTCTTCCTGTCAGAGCAGGCCTTCCCCTCCCCCCATGCCTGAGGGAGGCAGAAGGGAGGAGGGCTGAAGGACGCCAGCCGGGTTGGCAAGGGTTAAGTGGCAGCTGCCAGGCGGGGCTGAGCTGAGCAGTTTGGTTTGAGGGCTGCGTGCAGGCAGGAGCAGCGAGGCGGCAGCCGGCAGACTTGCTGGAGACACTGCATTTTATTAGGGCTGGGCTGCCAGCAAAGGGAGGGAGAGGGAAAAAAGGGCAGAAAGAGAGAGGAAGGAAGGAGGGAGGCTGGGCGGGCGGGCAGGCTGGCGGGCAGGCTGCTGTGGGATGAAAGGATGTTGTAAGCTCCTAATTCCACCCTGCTCATCCCTGCTCTGTCAGGCTGGATTAACTGCCCCGTGACCTCCCGCAGGGTCAGCCCCACCCCTGACCTCCCCTTCCTCCTCGCCTCACCTCCAGGCGGCTCAGGTCACCTTCCTCACCCGCACTGGTGGGACACTAGGACACGGGCCTGGGTGGGGGGCCTGGGTAGGGCCAGGTGCTTTTTGACTACACTTTTGGGGAAGGGGCGGGGCGAGAGAACCCCCGTCTGCCCTGGGGATCACTGTTCTCCAAACCTCAGTAACAGCTGGCATTTGCTCACCGCCTGCTCTGTGCCAGGCGCTTTGCATGTGGTCCCCACAACAACCTGGGCGCCTCATGGAGGCAGGGGTAGAGTACCCGCGTGGGACACGGAGGCTCCGAGAGGTACCGTCACAGTCACAGAACTAACACTTCTGGCAGTGTCGGGATTTGAACCCAGGTCTATCTGAAAAATGGATTCTCTTAATGGGCTTTTCTGCTACTGGGTTTACTAAGATGCCCCAGGGCAGAGTGTCACAGAGCTGGAGCCACCGAAGCTCCACCCACCTCAGCCACCAGGGCTCCTCCCAGGGAAGAGCCAGGGAGAGGAGGAGGGGGGGGAGGGGCCGGGTTTCTTCCCCAGGGCTGGTCCTAAAAAAGCTTCCTGCTGTGGTCTGGAATGTGCGCGCAGGAGTCAGCTGACACGGCCTCAATCCTGCCTCCACCACTTCACCAGTGTGTGATCTTGGGCAAGTCACTTAACCTTCTTTCTAAGCCTCGGTTTCCTCACCTGTCACAGAGGGGTAATGCTACTTACCCAGCAGGGTTGTTGAGAGGATTAAATAGGATAATGGGAGTAAAACGCTTAGCAAGTTACCCAGCGCGCGGGAGTGCTGCTCAGCTAATGAAAGTTGCTGGTGACGATGGCGACAGGGCTGATGGGCTTACTTCCCACCTCACCCGCTGCCCCTGCCTCCACGCCCACAGCCCTGGATTCAAACCCTGGTGCCCCGGCTGCACTTGGCACCGTGGCTGATCCACCCATCTCTAGGGACTAGAGGAAGTCGACCAATAGTCACGGAGCACCTGCTGCAAGCCAGGCAGTTCTGGGAGCGGGTGCAACCGATGAGCACAGCCTAGGGAAGGAAGGCACAGACCTGGGCTGGGCCCACCCTGGACAGGCCCCCCATTGGGCAAACCCAACCCAGTGGGGGGGCGGGGGGCAGGATGGCTTCAGAGGACAGAGGAGGGGCAGTTGGTGGAGGGTGGAAGCTTTTAGCAGAGGTGGCATTTGAATGATGCCTTGGAAGGATGGCAGCTATGACAGCAGAGCTGGGGGTCTAGGAGCACACTCCCTGGGGACCCTGCATACAGAATAACTCCCCTTGCAGGACTGGGGGGGTGGGGGTGGTAGAGAGGAAGGAGGCTTGGGGAGAGCCTGAGAGTGAGGTCGTGTGGACCCTCAGGGTTTGTGAGAGCTGATGCTGGAGGGGAGACGTGCATCCAGAGGGTCCCTAAATCCTTCCCTGGATGCTGGGCTCAGGGGAGGGCTGGGGTCTAGAAGCTTCTGGAAGGGGACACCCGGCCCCTCTCACTTGGGGAAGTGGATGAGAAGGGTGATTCTCTATCCCTAGGCCCCCCTCCCTGTAAGGGGTCTCAGGCACCAGAGGATCTTAGAGCCCTCACCCCAACTCAGCCTCCATACACCATCTGCCTCAGCAGCACACCATTCTGCCACTTACTCCCCAGTCCAGCAGAGCCACCACCGCCCCCCAAACCTCCATGGGGCAGGGGCTCTGAGCCACTGAGACCGGACCCTGATGCCCAGCTTCCCAGTGCCCCGGGAGGGCTCTGGTTGGCTAGGTCAGGCCATGTTGCATCAACCAAGCCCTGAGGGGATGAAAGAGGAGGGAGGAAGAGGAGGGGGGAGAAAGAAGGGGGGTAAGGGGGAGCCTTCAGCCAGCACCCTGGCCTCTGTTTTTCCAGCTTTAATTGCAGCGTTAATCACCTTAATAAGCTGTTTACCAACCACCCAGCAGCCTGAGACTAGGAGACTGAGAAGTCAAAATGTGCTGGGAGAGGAGTTTCCTCAGCAGCCCTGGGGAGAGGGGCCGAGGACAGTGTTGATGGGGACTCAGGTGGGGTTCGGGGCAGCGGGCTGGGTGGGGGGCTGTGGAGAAGGCTATGACCAGGGAGTCAGGAAGGCCAGCCTCCAGCTCTTCGAGAGGGCTCTTTTGGACCTCCAGCCCGGACCCCTGATACACCCCCTCTCCATCCTTCTTCTTTGTCATTTGCCCTGCTGGTCACTACTAACTGGGTGACTCTTTCCTTCTTTCCACCTCGTCCCAGCTCATGGCACTGGCCATGGACCACGGGGAGTATTTGTGTTCATCCCGGGAGGATGGCTGGGCTGGAAGGCAAGTGGTCTGGGCAGGTCCCTGGGGAGAGAGCTGGGGGGGGGGGAGGGTGTTGAGCTGGGGGCACGAGGGATGAGGGCAGGGTCTTGGGCATGTTTGAGAGACACTTACCCACCCACCATGCCTAGCACAGGCCGGAGCAGCAAGATGCTCAGTGAGCATCAGATGGCTGAGTGAGTAAAGGAAGTCCCGAGGCTCACACAGCTCCTCTCCCATCAGATAGGGGGCTGTGAGGCTGAGGGGGACGACTGCCCCAATCGCTGCCCCTGAGCGACAGGAACTGACAGGGCCCGTGCCCTCAGTGGGCATTATCTCATCTGAGCATTGGGGAGCAGCCCCAGAGAGGCTGTGTGACTTGTCCAAGGTCACACAGCAAATGAGGGGCAGTGCCCTTCTGCCCACACCAGGTCATGTCTGAACAGGCACTACTGAGGGGGCTCCCAAACCCCGGCCCGGGACTGCAGAACCAAGATTATCCTCTGGATGACAAGTAGGTCAGACCTGAGGATTTGAGCACCGTACCTCCCCCAACCCCCACCCTGGCCCCACCACAACACACACACCACACACACACACACACTGCTGTTGTTGAATTGGCCCAGTCTGCTGGCTGGTGAATTGAGGAGGTTTGAGGGGGTGGACTATGGAATTGGCCTGCTGGCCTGCTGAGCCCTGATGGGCTCTCTGAGAGAAGGAAGGGCAGAGGGGCCCAGGGCAGCCAGGATAGACACCCCGAAAGAAGGCAGACCTGGGGATGGGGCTGACAGGGGCGGGGCCTCGAGGCCCAAATTCCTGGGTTGTCTCCTGGGGCAAACGAAGCAGGATTGGAAATGTCTGCTGAGTAAGCAGGGAAGGGAGACTCCACACCCTGGAGGATTAACTGGGGCGGGGGGAGGGGGAAGCGGGGAGTCCCCCCCCACCCCAGGCAGTTCACCTTGCACCTGGCAAACGGGTGCAGCAGCGGCAGCCACGGAGGCAGCAGTGTGCCCTTCCCTGCAACCCAAGGCGCCTGGCCACGTCATGCAACGCGTGTGGCACTGTCCCACACCCACCCCTGGAGCCAGTAAGGCCTATCCTAAGCTCAGAAATTACCCATGGGGGGAGAGGAGGTGACGTGCCCTAGGCTAAGGGAGGGCAGGGGGTAAACTGAGGAAAACAAGAGGTCAGAGGAAGCCGCAGGCCAGCTGGTGAGGAAGGGATGGAGGAGAAAACTGATCTGGAGCTCAGACTCAGATCCTCCCAAGATCTGGGTAGGGAGGGTCCTCACCTTCTCACCTGGGGAGCCCAGAAAGCTGTTCTGGGAACCCGTTCAGCCATCCTCACCCTTTAGCTACCTCCTGCACAACTTTCTCTGCTCTTTTCTGTCCAGCCCACCACTCATGCTGCTGGGTGCCCGGGGAAGACAGCCAGGCTAGAGTTCTGCTCTCAGGTGGTGAGCAACAGAAGAATAGGGGGACTTGGGCAAGCTCTTCAGAGACAGCGAAGGGTCTTCTTGCTGGGTAGTTGGAGGAAATAATAATAGTAACTCGTCCTGGCTGAATCCTCACTGTATTGTCTCATTTAGTCCTCACAGCAACTCGACTATCATTATCTTCATTTCCCAAGTGAGTTAGGAAAGGCGCAGAGAGATTAGGAAACTTGCCCAAGGTCATGGAGTTGGACTTGAACTCAGGCATCCTGCTCCTTATTATCTTGTGTTTCTAGGGATGGAGCCGTCCTCTTCATTCCGTGGTAAGCCGATGGGTCAGAGGAGAATTCAGGTGGGGGGGAGGGGGGAAGGACATACTCAGGACCAAGGTGAAGGATGAAGCCGCCATGTCCCCTTGCACACCTGGTGCATTTCAGAACTTAGCAAGAGCGCTCGCTCCTTCTGAGAGATTTTGATCATTATCCCCACCACGTAGGAGAGGAAATGAAGACCCAGAAAGGTAAAGTGACTTGCCCAGGACCTTGTAACTGTGTGTCTGCATTCCAGCGACTCCATGAAGCCTCTCTGAAAGAAGAAACACGTTTTACTTTGCAGGGAACCAGGGGAAACAGTTCTGGTTGTTCAGACGGGGCTATAAAGGGGCTGCGAGCAGGAGGCATCCGAAGGCAGGGATGAGTCCCAGGCAGGTTCAGGCTTTGGAGAGGGAGGGAGGAGGTCACCTGGGGTGGAAGAAGCCTGCATCCCTGGGCCCAGCTGATTCCCCTGGGCTTGGGGAATGTGACAGGAGCCCAGCAGAGGCATGTCAGGAGCCTCCACTCAGTCTGGCTTCCCCCAGAATCTGCTGGAGCAAAGAATTCCTGGTGGCTCCGGGGCTGGGAGGAGGAGTTTGCAACAGGCCCCAGCTTGCCGAGACCGAGAAAGTAGCTCCCGGGTCCAGGCTGCAAGGAGGGGTCTTGGTGGTGGTGCTGTAGCAGGCATGATGTGCAGTGAGAGGGGGAACCTGAGCGGGTCACGTGGCCCCATCCATTCTTAGTTCTCTGCCCAACCCTATGCATGGAGGCCCTTCACCCCTAAGAGAGTGACAGCAGCAGGGTTGGGGGAGGAGCGGTCTGGCAGAGGAAGGGGTGGAGGTGACCCACAGACTGAGAGGAGGCCAGTGCCCCGCGGGCAGCCTCCAGTCTGCGGGAGGGGAACAGGCCCCCAGGAGGCAGGCCAAGCAGGGCAGAGGAGGTGACCATGGGATGGATGTCTAAGCCAAGCGGATTCCTGAGCAGAGCCTCTGACTTAAGTGGGATGATCCCGATGCATCTTCTGGGCTACGATTGGCCTGCAGCTTGTTCATCAGCGTGAAGTGGGGAGAGTAAGAGCGTGGGGGCGACAGGATCATGCTGACCAAAGGATTTTCCTTCCATCTGACCCCAAAGCCAACTGAGATCTGAAAGGGGATGGCTCCGAGGAAGCTGAGAGGAATATATTCCATGGAAGTTCCATAGCGTGGCACCCTCCCCTGGAAATGAAGTAATCTCTCCATTTTTGGACCAGGGAAGCTGAAAGCCTGGCCCTTGAATAAAAAAAACAACAACTTGAAGTTTGAAGGAAGCTTGGGGCCAACTCCTTTCTCCTTCCTGGGCTGCCAGACACATCTCCCAGGATGCCAGTGCGGCTGAGTACCGTATAGGCATCAAGATATGGGGCTGGAAAGAGCCGCGGAATGCATCCAATATGGTGGGAGAAGCAAAGCGTTACATTCGGGGAGTCTCCAGTCTGATGGCAGACAAGCTCTGCCTCGCAAAGCCTCCAACTGGAGTGGAAAGTGGTGGTGAATACACATCAAGCGAGAGAGAGAGAGAGAGAGAGAGAGAGAGAGAGAGAGAGAGAGAGAGAGAAGGAGAAAATTTGGCAAGAGTAATTATCTGAGCTTCAGAGAGGGTATGTGACTTGCCCAAGGTCACACAGCAAGTAGAAGCAGAACAGTGCTTTTCTCACCACCCTCTGATCCCAGGCTCCCCTCTTCCCTCCCATTCAGGGCAGGGGAGTAGAGGGATCAGGAGACATCTGAGTGGACAACCTTTGGGTTCCTGTGCCAGGGATGGAATCCATGGCCATGTTTGGGAACCATGAAAGTTCCAGGAGGGGCTGGGATAGGAGCTCTTGCTAGAACTCGGGTCAAGGGGGCAAAGCTTCAGAGAACAAAGAAAAAAAGTCATAATAAAATCATCTGGTTTCCGTGGCTATTTGGTCTCCACCCCCAGCTGCTCATAAGGCACAGTCCCAGAAAACAGGAGGGGAAAGGGGGCAGGAATGAGGAGTGGAAAGAGGCAAGGGGAGGAGGAAGGGGAAGGGGAAGGGGAACGGGAAGGAGAAAAGGAAAGGGAAGGAGAAGGAGAAG
>PVJC01044818.1:0-13955 GCA_004026665.1 Murina feae
CAAACAGGCACAGGGCCTCCTCGGGGTAAAGACGGTGTCCCGAAGCCGGGCCTCGGCGAGGAGCTGACCGCGGGCTGTCTCCGTTCGCCCTCCCGTGTCCCGTGTGCTTCCTTAGCGTCCCGCCTCCTGTGGCCTTCCCTTCCTCGCCTGCTCCGAGGAGACGGGACCGCGTTTCAGAATGTCGGCCGTGCCCTCGCTTCCGTTTCAGAGCGCCCACCTGGCGATGATAGACACCCTGATGATGGCCTACACGGCCGAGATGGTCAGCGTGGAGAAGGTCATCGCGTGCGCCCAGCGGTACTCCGCCTTCTTCCAGGCCACCGACCTGCCCTACGACATCGAGGACGCCGTCATGTACTGGATAAACAAGGTGGGTGCGCGTGGGGGGCCATGGCCAGGAACGGCAGGGTCCTCACTCAGACGCTGCCGCTCTGCTGCGGACGGAGGGGGGGGGTCTGTGCCCCCAGATCTGTGTGATGTCAGGAGGTGACCCCAGAGCTCCCTGCCTCTTTGGCGTGTGTGGTCCCGGAGAAAACGGCCGGACGTGGGCTCTCCCCAGACCCCGTACCCGCCCTTGCGGGACCGTGGGCTCAGCCTCCAGGCTGTGAGGGACACGTTTCTGCTGCTTGCAAGCTGCCGTCTGTGGTCTTGCTGATGCCGCCTGAGCAGACAGACACTCCATTACCCTGTCTTAAATCAAAGCGACAGCTCGGGTTGTGCAATCTTGTTAAAACTTCCCATTCCTCCTTTTTTTAA
The DNA here is from genome assembly GCA_004026665.1 of Murina feae. Taxonomy (NCBI): domain Eukaryota; kingdom Metazoa; phylum Chordata; class Mammalia; order Chiroptera; family Vespertilionidae; genus Murina; species Murina feae. The sequence goes on from PVJC01044818.1 coordinate 757, forward strand.
TGCCTTTTTCTTCTTTTTTTGTTGTTTTGTTTTCAAAGAGGAAGAGAGAGGGAGAGAGAGAGAAACAGCCACGATGAGAGAGACTCATGGATTGGCTGCCTCCTGCGCGCCCCCCACTGGGGATCAGCCCACACCCTGGGCCTGCGCCCTGAGCGGGAGTCGAACGGGTGACCTCCTGGTCTGCAGGTCAGCACTCCGCCACAGAGCCACGCTGGGCGGGCGAGACTGCAAGATGCTGACTAAACAGAGTGTGTGTGTTCCCAGCCTTGAAGCTGAGGTCCTGGTGCCCCTGCTCCAGCTCGCCCGTCCCACCCGCAGCGGGTGTTGGGCAGCATCTGGGGAGTCGGTGAGCTCGCCCCCGTGAGCGGGTGCGGCCCCTGTAGGATACTCCCTCCCGTCGGGAAGGACATGTTCTGTCCGTGGGGCTGCTGCTGGACACACAGGCCTGGCCACAGGCAGTGTAAGGCGACGCTCTTGCTGTCCTACGCGAACAGACCTTCACGTCGGTGCTTTTGTGTTTAAGGTAAATGAGCATCTGAAAGACATTCTGGAGCAGGAACAGAAGCTGAGGGAGCATCACACCGTGGAAGCGCCAGGAGGTCAGAAGGTACGTGTGCTAACAAGGCCTCGTGCGGCCCGCGCGCGCCGCGTGTGCTGTTACTTTGGGAAATGCTCGCAGTTGTGGTCGGCGACTTGTTTCTGGTGGTGGTAGCTGTGCCCAGGATTGCCGTGCCGGGAACACCACCAGGAACACCGCGTAAGCAGGAGCACAGAGCGGGGGGCGGGGGGCGGACGATGGTGATGCGGAAAACGCCAGTGCCTCGAGCTCACGTTCTGAGGTTCTTTTGGCAAAAATAATAGTTTAGACTTTGGTAAGATGCAGGAAACAACTCGAAAGTGGCATCAGGGTGTCAGCCCTAGGACGAAGTGTAGTAAGACCGACTTCACCTCCGTAGCCCAGGGGCTGGGCGTTGTCCACAGGGAGGTGCTGGGGGAGAAGAAGCACCAGCATGGAGTCGGTCTCCAACCGCTCCCGGCACCTGGCATCTCCTGCTGTGAGGTCTGTGTGCTGGGCACTCTGACCAGCAGTGCTCCTGGCAAAGTGCGTCGCCCTGAGAGCCCTGGAGACGTGCTGGACCCTGGGACTCGGGAGTGGGGGACACTGCCCTTGTTCAGAGCCTTCCTTCCCATTCGGGTCACTAGGTCTCCTCGTGGCTACACCCCAGGCTGGTGACGCGCTGCCCTCCTCCTGCCCTCGCTTCAGTGGACTTTCTTTACAACCACCCTCTTTAGACAGAGGCGTGCACGAGGGCCACTTGTACTGTGTTGGACCAGCGTTCACCTTGCGAAGATCTCCCTTTAGAGCGTGTGCCCCCGATGCTGTGTTTCTGAGCGTAGGGTCGGCCGTGTCCTAGCGGGGGGCCTTGTGGGGAGTGCCACGCCCGCGGGAAAGCCAGTCCCTTTACTGCTGGGATTGTCTCCACTTCCTTTTTTCCAATGACTCCTTCTGCTTCTAATGCTTCTTCTGATGCTGAAGTAGGAGGCCCAGTTAAAGCTGAAGTTCAGATAAACAACAAACAGGCTTTGATGTAAGCTGCTTGAGCCTCTGCATTGTGTCAGCGCCCAGCTCTAGGGGCGTCAGGTCCAGCATCCATCGTCCTGAAGGACCTGCGCGGGGTGAGCAGCAAATGCATCTGAGCTTCCGGCCAGACCAGCTCTGCCCTGACGCTGCGTGACCTTCCCAGGCCCTCGAGCTCGTGGCCTCTCTTCATCTGTAAACATTCAGGGTTGGATTAAGGGCTCCTGAATTCCATGACTAAAATGATCCCCAATCTCCCCTCTTCACTGTGTCGTAATGGCAGGTACTGGACACGAGGGGTCCGTAGAGGTAGGGAGCTGGTTGTCATGACATGGCAGCTGTGCGAGTGCACGCCTGGGGGCCTCCTCGAGGGTGTGGACTTGACTCGGCCCTGGGGGTGGCGGGTGGACTTGGCAAGTGGGGCACTGGGTCACGGCACCTTCGGGAAGGAGCAGCAGCCCACCTGGTGGTTTGAGAGCTGTGAGCCCAGGGTTCGTGTCCTTCAGTTTGTGAGACTGACTGTGTTGAGAGTTTGTTTCTCAGAATTTTAAAGATACGAGTCTACTCGGTGTAGCATTTGCCCCTTTTTAAAGAGAAACATGGGTTGGGATTCTGCAGGGGCTGGGACTGGAGGAAGGAATTGCGTTTGGGGAAAAGACGTCCCCTCGCTCTGATTGCTCCCCTTGGAGGTGGGGTCTCAGAGTAGCCCCTCTCCCCAGCGAGCGCAGGCGCACCGCTGCCCTGTTTCCTCCGCCCGTGTGCGCCGCCACCTGGAGCAGAGTCCCTCCGCCGTCGGAGCCATAACCCACTTTTGTTTTAACTCCTTTCCTTCACGCAGCACTGAGATGCATTGGAGAAAAGGGCTCTGAGTCAAGTCCATTTGGAGATGCTGCCCCCCCCCCCCCGGGCCCCTCTCAGAAGGTCACAGCCATTTTCAGACATAAAGGCCCCTGGAGGAGCCTGCCCGTCTGTCTCCCAGACACGTGTGATCTTTGAGCTCTTCTGTGACTGGCATGTGCTAACTCCACAGAACCCGTGTCCTCTGGGAACCGGTGTCTGACCTGTAATGTTCTCATTGGCTCAGGCGTGTTCCGTGCGTTTATTAACACGCAGAACAAACACAGGCTGTAATCCGGCGAGTCACCTCACAGGCACCGTTGGGCTTGACCCTTAGGCTCACCTGGGTTCCTTTCACACTATTATTTCAGCTAAATCACGTGAGGCCTTGACTGCCCACACTGAGGTGACAATCACTTAGAATTCTGCCCCTGAGTTCTCTCCTGTAGCCCCCGTTGCTCTTGTGTGGGCCTCTATGGTCAGTGCTGATTCGTTTCTCTCGTTACACCGGTTGCCAGCATCCCGTTAGCCGGTAACACAGCACCTCGGTCTAGAACATGTCCCTGGCCATCAACTCAGTGAGGGACTTGGCGTGTTAGGCCCTTAAGAACCTCAGAGGTGCCCCCAGTTTCCCTCCAGGTGTTATGCGGCCTCACATGAGGTGTCACTCAGGTGCCTGGGGCCACGGCTTCCATCTCTGTCCCCTCCCAGGGGCGTGATCAGGAGGGGCTCATGGACAGTGGTTTTCTAGCCGCCCCTCCTCCTGTATTTATCATCAGGGTTCATTATCCTCTTTTATCTGTATGAACGGAGGCGTCCTGACTTAACCGGTTATAACCCATTCCTGTCCCATGCACCTGTTTTTAAACAAACCTGCGGGTCTTAAGCGAAGTGTTACCTGGCGGTTAGAGCTGCGAGGGCGCGGTCCCCGCGGGCCTCCGCGGGGGGAAATCTGCAGCTTCCCTGAGACTAACCTGACGACTTTCCTCCCCTTTGCTTCCGCTGCTCCTGAAGTCTCCTTCCAAGTGGTTTTGGAAGCTGGTGCCCGTAAGTTTACTCGGAGAACTGTGGCCGCGGCGTGGCCTTGCCGTGTCACTGCGCTGTCAGTCACACGAGGGGCTGCCCGGCATTGGTCCTGTGACGCGGGGAGGGAAGCTGTCAAGGCATCTGACGCGGCAGCGTCTTCTGCTTGTCAGTAACAGGCCATCGGTAACCAGGTCTTTAAAAAGGCACTCGTTTTAGTAGCGTTCGTAGGAGTGAATATGAATTGCATGTGTGAACCATTGTTTAAGGTTATGATTCTGAAAGAATCATCTCGTCAGCCTGAGTTGTAGGGACACGGTGACAGACAGTGACAGCCTGTCCTACCAGCCCCGGACTTCCTGCCTCAGTTCTGGTTTGGCCCGAAGGGCTGGTCTCTCAGGACTGAGGCTGGGGGTGGCCCCCTCACAGGGTCTGGCATGCCTCCGCGTCTCTGGCCGAACGTGGTGAGCTAGACATTTAGCAAAGCTGTGTGTGTGCGCACGTCCACACGTGTGTGCTTGTGTGTCTGCGCTTAGTGTGTCCATGCTTGTGTCTGTGCATGTGTCCATGCATCTGGGCATCCATGCATGTGTGTGTGTGCCCCTTGAGCAGAGGGGCTGCTGGGCAGAGAGCAGGGCAGCGAGCGCGCCCCCTGCTGGTGTCCGTGGCCTTGAATGGTGGCTCCGTCCAGTGCAGACCATGGGCCCAAACCAGCTCAGCCCAGAGACCTGGGGAGCCGGCGGTTCCCAGGGTGTCCAGGCAGCAGGATGTTCCCTGCCGGCTGAGAAGGGAGCGTGAGGACCTGGACCTGCCTCCAGGTGAGGGACAGGCGGCCGAGAGGGAGTCCTAGGACGCGCAGCATCAGTGATGCGTGGAGACCGTCTGCAGCCGTGTGCAGCCTGTCTGTGGGGAGGGACACAGCATAGGTGTAGACGTCGGCCCGGCACTGGAGCAGGCGCCGCGGGAACCTCCCCAGGAGAGGGGTCCGTGAGCCGGGGGAGGGAAGGGGACCCCTCTCCCCCGGGAGCATGTGCACCCCAAGGACGCCCGAGCAGGAAGCGCAGCCTCCCGAGGGCCCAGCGCTCGCTCCCGGGGAACTGTCCTGTTGGTATTCCCAGAAAGCTTCATGTCACATTATATTTTAATTAATAAAATAGCGAGGTGTTCGGCTTAGGTGGAGTCAGAAGAAAAATGAGTTTTGATTATTTTAAAAACACTCTTTAAAGAGCAGTGACCAGCACCGCCATGAGCTGTGCTGCTGAATTCCTCCCTGTCCTCGGCGGCCTCTCCGGCCCTCGGAGAGCTGGGAGCTGGCATCAGAAGCCGTGAGCTCCCTCCTGCACGTGCCCAGCGCAGTGCCAGCACTTACGCCGTCATCTGTCCACCCTCCAGGGGCCCTCCTCATCCCCACTTTACAGATGGGGAAACTGAGACAGGAGAGCTCATAAGTGGCAGGACCAGGATTTGAACCGGGGCCTCTGATTCAAGAGCTTGTCTTAACCACTGGCTCCTCAGCATCTCGTTAGAGGGCGGAGCTGTCCCATAACCCTCCTGCGCGCCCACCCCACCCTCAGCCCCGCGCACACCCAGGTCCCCTCCTTTCCCGGGTGAGCAGGAACCCTTGCGCTCGCTCCCCTGCTGGTTCGTGAGCCCTCAGCCGGGACGGTTTTCAGTCTCAGCGTGGTTACACTTCATTTGTGTGACCTTAGCGTTCAGATGACAAGCCGTGTGTCGCACCGGTGATACCGTCCCGGGTCCTTGAGGTGCTTCCCCTCGCCAGGCGTCCTGTGCGGGTAGCGCGTGCCCTGCCACCCGGGTCCCATGGCCCTTTTCGTGGGAAGACCCGCCGGGCAGGTCAAGGCCAGCACTGCCGAAGGACAGCGGGCTGGCGATTAGACGCAGAGTCTCTGAGTCCATTCTCTTTTTCTTTTTTTGTCTAAAGTTTTACATGTGTGTCCTTCCCCCCCAATTAACACCCCCTCCCCAGCCATTCTCCCCTGGAAGGCAAGCCCCCACCCCCCAGTTTCTGTGTCCATTGGTTATGCTAATGTGCATGCATATAAGTCCTTTGGGTGATCTCTAACCCCCCATCCTTTCCTCTCCTGCCATTTGTCTTTGCATCTATTTTTGTTCACCCGTCTGAGTCCATTTAAAAATATACATATGTATTTTCTTAATTTCAGAGAGGAAGGGAGAGGGGGAGAGAGAAACATCAATGTGAGAGAGAATCATGGATCCGCTGCCTCCTGCGTGCACCCCCCACCCCCGGCCCTGACCTCCTGGTTCCTAGGTCACCCACTGAGCCACCCGGCCGGGGTGCGATGCTTCCTCACAGCAGCGTTTGGGCTCAGGGTCCCTCCCGGAGCCAGCAGTGGGTCTGTGCCAGCCTCGCCCGGTGCGGTGTGTGTGTGTGGGGGGGGGGTGCCCGGGTGCTTGGAGGGGAGGGTGCTGTGACTGGTCTCGTTCTCCGTCGCGTGGCGTCGGGGACACGTTAGACCGCGGCACCGGTCCCCGCGCTCGCACTGACTCTGCCTCTCCGCTCGCCTCGCAGGCGCGTTACCGGAAGGAGCAGACGCTGCTGCGGCAGCTGCCGTGCATCCCGCTGGTGGAGAACCTGCTGAAGGACGGGACGGACGGCTGCGCGCTGGCCGCCCTCATCCACTTCTACTGCCCGGACGTCGTCCGGCTGGAGGGTGAGCGCCGTGCGACCCCGGGTGGCGGCGGGGGAGGCGTGCTGGCTCCCAGTCTGTGTTGTGGCCGCCCCGTCACTGTGAGTGTATGCGTGAGTGTGTGAGAGTGAATGTGTGTGTGTGAGTGTGTGAGTGTGAGTGAAGCAGACGCCACGTGCGTGTGTGTACACTGGTCGCTAAGTGGGATCTGAAATGTGTGTTTTCCAAATCAACCCCAAGTCATCACCTTGCTCTCTTCCTGTTTGAAGATATTTGTTTGAAAGAAACCATGTCTTTGGCTGACAGCCTGTACAACCTGCAGCTGGTCCAGGAGTTCTGCCAGGAGCACCTGACCCAGTGCTGCCACTTCTCGCTGGAGGACATGCTCTACGCCGCCGCCTCCATCAAGGTGCGCCCTCCCCCTCCTCCCCCTCTCGCCTCCCTCCTGCGAGCCTGCTCTTCTGTCAGCCAGGGGCCTTTGGAAAAATTAGCTTATGAATTTCCTGCTCATTTTATGTTTCTGACTTGCGGTTAGCTGCAGGCGCCTTTGACGGGGTGAAGCTGACCTTAAACTCAGCGCAGTGTCCCTCTGCTAGTCTCGGGTTCGAAGGCTGGTACCTGCCGTGTCATCCGATTGGAAATTAGGAATGTCACGTCCACATGCATCTTAGGAATGCCTTTTCTGGAACTGGCCTGTTAAAATTCAGGTGCTGCCCGGCTGGGGTGGCTCAGTGGCTGAGCGTCGACCTGTGAGCCAGGAGGTCAGAGTTCCATTCCCGATCAGGGCACAGGCCCGGGTTCCGGGCTCCATCCCCAGTAGAGGGGGTGCAGGGGGCAGTTGATCCATGATTCTCATTGTTGATCTTTCTCTCCCTTCCTCTCTGAAACCAATAAAAAAATATACCAAAAAAAAAAAAGATTTAAGCTGCGTCTCTCATCTCAGAGGGAAGCGCTCCCCTTGACTCCACGGAGACGTGTGAGGTGTGAGCCTGGGTTGGCAGCGCGTGCGCGGGGCTGAGGGCCCTCGGTGGGGCAGCGTGCAGGTGGATGGGCGCCTGTGCTGACAGCCACACTTGAAGGAGGTCACTGTTCCAGGGGCGAGGGTCGCTCCCGTCCCTTTGCTAAAGCGTCAGACCCGCAGCTCTGACTTGACCTGAATGTTTTCGGACTCAGGAAGCGGCATCGCCCGTGGCCCTGGCCCCGCAGTCACTCGCACTGCACAGCCGACCCTGTGAGGCGAGGGCGCCCTCCCTCTGCTGGCAGTGCGACTGGGGAGGGGCTCTACCCCACTCGGCCCGCGTGACCGCCTCCGGAGCTGAGCGTGGGCAGGGAGGGGGTGGAGGCGCTTTACGGACGCGCACGGCTCTGCCAGGCGTTGAGTGAAAGGAGCAGGAGCAGACGTCACACGGGGCAGGATGCAGTCACATGTTGGAGAATCTGTAATTCCACAGCGTGTGCACAGCTACACATGCGTGTGGATGCGTGCGCCAGGTCCATGGGAACGGCAGCCTGGTTTCCTGGGGGGAGTGACCGCATCCCCCAGTGGCTTTGCACGCTGTGCCCTCCTGTGGGTGTGTGAGAGCCTGGTGCAGCCGCGTGGCTGTCTTCAGAGCCGAGAGGAGAGCTCGGGAGGAAGTGGATGGTGGCACGGGCGATGCTGTGGAACCATCAACTTCAGGAGGAGGGGGCTGTGGTACCTGGGACGGGCACTGTAGCCTGTGCTTTTGCTGACCCCTGGTGGCCACTCGCAGCACAGCTGCGCGAGGACAGTGACTTCCCTGCTTTATGGTGTGGCTGACAGGTGTGCGCAGGACCCGGCGCAGCATGAGCCCCAGCTCAGCACAGCCAGTCACGTGTCCTCCCTCTCCCCTCCCTCTCCCCAGAGCAACTACCTGGTGTTCCTGGCCGAGCTCTTCTGGTGGTTCGAGGTGGTGAAGCCGTCCTTCGTGCAGCCCCGCGTCCTTCGTGCACAAGGAGGTAGGCCCCCCGCCGAGTGTCCTGCCCGCGAGCAGGATGGACAGTTAGCCCTCGCGGCCCCGCTGGCAGCGGGAAGCCCGCTGGCCTTTCAGGGTCGGCGCTGACCGTGCTGAGAGCTGAGTTCTCAGCTGCTGAAGCCACTGGGTGCTCCGTACGAGGCCTGATGGGGGGGCGGGCGTGCTGTGAACGCGACGCCTGACGTCGCAGCTCGTAGCTCTCAGCCGCTTCCTTCTCTCTCCTTCGTTCACCCCCGTCCCCGCTCTGTCCCCCGTGAGACGCTGCGTTTCCAGCATTGTCACCAGAATCCACTCCAATATGGCTTCTGGCATTTAATCTGCCGTTTGAATTTCTCATTAGACCATGAAAAGGCGTGTGTGTGTGTGTGTGTGTGTGTGTGAAATCAAATAGGTTTGTGGTTACTGTAGTACCGTGTTCTAATGATTGCACTTAATAACAATTGCAAGAAATGAAGGCCCGGCCAGTGTGGCTCAATGGTTGATCCTTGGCCTATGAACTAGGAGGTCAGGGTTCGATTCCTAGTCAGGGCACATGCGCAGGTTGTGGGCTGGATCCCCAGGAGGGGGAGTACGGGGGCAGCCCATCTATGATTCTCTCATTGTCAATGTTTCTGTCTCTATCTCTCTCTCTGAAATCAATAAATATTTTATTTTTAAGAAGATGGCTTTAAATATACCACGGTTTCTCTGAGGAGTAAGGGAATTGAGGTTAAATTTGAAATTATTGTGGCCTAGGATTCTTGACATGAGGGTTTCCATCCTTGTTGCAGCTGAGCCTGCAGTGCCGTCCCCGGACGCTCGAGCAAGCACCTTGGACAGCTCCCAGGGCCCCGCGAGGTAGGCCTCTCCCCCGTTCACTAACGCAGCGACATTGCACTCGAGTTTCACCATCAGGTGGACCTTGAGCTGAATAGCTCCCCTTAAAAGCCTATCTTAAGTGCATCTAGGTTTGGTTTGTATACAACCTTATATTGGTCTCAAGTGTACAGGATAGTGATTCGACGTTTTTATACCTTACAGTGTGATCACCCCACTATTCTAGAGATCACTTGTCACCGATAAACTTACTACAATACGCTTGACTATCTTTCCCTGCACGTTTCTCCCGCCCACGCCCCCCCCCTTCTGGCAGCGTCCCTGTGGCCTCTGTTGCTCGGAGTCTGTTTCTGTTTCGCTCAGTCACTTGTCTTGCTTGTAGATCCCACGTGTAAGTGAAGCCACGTGGCGTTTGTCTTTCTCAGCCTGAGCTCTGCACTTACTGAGCTGAGAGAGTGGGTGGAGAGAGTTCTAGAAGCCACTGCACCCTGTCGCCCAGCTCATTCCCAACAGATTGGGGTGGAGGTGCCAACTGTCAGGAGGCCCCACGGGGGCTGCCAGCATCCACAGGCTCATCACACCTGCTGTTCTTACAGATCCAGGTTCCTCCAGATAGTTCAAGCCACGCACTTTCACTTACCCTTTTCCTTTCTGAGTGTGAGAAGAAAATAACGTCCACATCTCCTCCGTCAAGGACAGAGACGGAGATGGAAGTATTTCAAGTTCTTTGGTTAAAATATAAAATACGTAGAAGTGCAAATACTCACGGCTGTTCTTTGTTTTAACCAACATATTATTTCCTCTGTTTCATTTGGAGGGAGAGTCGGGTAGTAGTGTTGTCTGGGTCTTGGCTGTTCTGTGTATAGTTCACAGAAGAGCGGAAGCGCATGGTAACATTGTAACGTTGGCTGTAACGTCGTCTCATTGGCTGTAACGTCGTCTCATTGGCTGTAACGTCGTCTCATTGGCTGTAACGCTGTCTCGGGTTTGCCTTGCAGCGTGGAAGGAGATGCGTTCCCACACCCTCGCCACTTGCCTTCCAGACACTCGCGCCCCCAACCTCCTCCTTCAGCCTCAGGTAATAGATTTGAAAAGGCCGAGGAAATGGCACCTCAGTAGGCTAACTGCGCCTGATTGAGAGTAAATGTAAACACACACACACAGTTACGTGAACTCTGTTAAGTTGCTGTAAGTTCACGTTTTCACACGATTGCAGTGACTTTTTCCTTTCATTTGAAGGCGGAATCAGAAGGTCTTCGTCCATGTCTTACGTTGATGGCTTCATAGGGACGTGGCCCAAGGAGAAAAGGTAAACGGGGAACTTGCCCGTCGGCTCACATTACCGAGAAATGCCAGCTCACTGTCTCTCCTGCTGCTGGGCGAATCGCAGCATAACCTTCACTTAGTCCCCGCGGGCAGGCGGTAGATGGAGGGAGGGGCTGCGGGTAGCTCGCCTCACGACCCCCCCCCTTACCTTGAGGACCACGTGACGGCGAGGTCAGGGCACTGCACCCATGGATTCAACCGCCTGCGGGTTGAAAGGGGGGGGGGTGTGGGGAAGTTACACTGTTGCCGACGTGCCCTGTGTAGTCAGGCCTGTGACGGAATCTGTGCTGAGCACGCAGACTCTCCCGTCATCGGTCCCGGAACGACGCAGTGCAACAGTCACCGCGTTTCCATCCACGGGGCCGAGTCCCCAGGAGACGGTGTCGTGCACAGGAGGGCGTGAGGGTTGCTCGCAGACACCACCGCGTGTGGGGGGCTTGAGCATCCCCCACGTGGGTCCCCGCGGGGCGTCCAGGAGCGACCCCGCAGGTGCCGAGGGAAGGCGTGGTTGTCAACGATGGTTCGGTGACACAGTCCTTTCTTTTCCGGGAAAACGTAAGGTTTCTTTTTGAATCTTCAGATCCTCCGTGCACGGCGTCTCGTTTGACATTCCTTTCGACAAAGAGAACACGGCGCCCAGGAGCGCCCCGCACCGCGGCATCCCGCGCTCCGCCAGCAGCGAAGGCCTTCCTCTGAGCACCCGCCGAGCCTCCAAGACCTCGAGGAAGAGCCTGTCCTTCCAGCCCATCAACGGGGAGCAGGAGGCAGGCAGCATCGGGGAGGAGCTGGGCACCGAGCCCCACGCGGGCTTCCCGACCTACGTGCCCCACCCCGCGCCCCCACCGCGCCCCAGCGAGAACGTGCGCTGCCAGCTGCCGAACGGAGCCCTGCCCAGCGGGCTGCTCCCGGACGGGCTGGGCAGCCCTGCGGAGACGCCGAGCATCGAGGAGGCGCTGCAGATCATCCACGACACGGAGCAGCGCCCCCTCGCGCCCCCGCCCGGCCACGTCGCCAACGGCTTCTTCCTGCACAGCCAGGACCTGCGCTCCCTCAGCGCCAGCCTGCAGCTGCGCCCGCCCAGCCCTGACCACCTGACCGACACCCGAGGTGCCTTGAGCCCCGCGACCGACGACACCGAGGTGGACACCGGCATCCACGTGCCCTCGGAGGACCTCCCGGGCACAGTGGACGAGGACTCGTCGCTGCGGGACTACACCGTCAGCCTGGACTCGGACACGGACGACGCGCCCAAGTCCCCGCAGGACGACGAGCTGCGCCCCGGCAGCGCGCGCGAGGCCCCGAGCCCCTGCCCCAGCACCGTGAGCACCCAGCCCGGCAGCAGCGCCTCCTCCAGCTCCGGCGTCAAGATGACCAGCTTCGCCGAGCAGAAGTTCCGGAAGCTGAACCACACGGACGGCAGGAGCAGCGGGAGCAGCTCTCAGAAGACCACGCCCGAGGGCTCGGAGCTGAACATCCCGCGCGTGGTGGCCTGGGCGCCGAGCCCCGAGGACGCGGGCCCGCCCGGCCGCGACAGCGCACAGCTGCTGGCCTCGGAGGTGCTGCAGCTGCACATGCGGCTGGAGGAGAAGCGGCGCGCCATCGAGGCCCAGAAGAGGAAGGTGGAGGCCGCCTTCACCCGGCAGCGGCAGAAGATGGGCAGGACGGCCTTCCTCACGGTGGTGAAGAAGCGGGGGGACGGGGGCGCCCCGCTGCGGGAGGAGGCGGCCGGGGCGGAGGACGAGAAGGTGTACGGCGAGCGGGAGCTGCCCAGGGCCAGCGGGCAGCGGAGCAAGTCCCTGGCGGACATCAAAGAGGGCTTGGAGGGCGCCCCCACCCCGTGGCCCACGTCGCCCACGTCGCCCGTGGACCCCGAGAGGCCGTGGGGGGCGGCGAGCCCCTCCGAGGAGCCGGCGCCCGAGGGCGAGGTGCTGGAGTACACGCGGTCCATCGAGAAGCTCAACACCTCGCTGCACTTCCTGCAGCAGGAGATGCAGCGCCTGTCGCAGCAGCAGGAGGCGCTGATGCGCATGCGCGACCGCCAGTCCTGGGTGGTCTCCCCGCCCCAGCCCGCGCCCCACAGGCCGGCCCGAGACCCCAGGCCCGCCCGGCCGGGCCCGTCCCCCGAGCCCCCGCGGCCCGCCCAGCCGTCCCCGCAGCCCATCCACAGGAAGAGCGCGTCCTTCTCCATCAAGGCCCCGCGGACTGCGCGCCCCAGCGAGCTGAAGATCGCGCCCCTGAACCGCACGCTGACGCCGCCCCGCTCGGTGGACAGCCTCCCGCGGCTGCGGCGCTTCTCGCCCAGCCAGGTGCCCATCCAGACGCGCTCCTTCGTGTGCTTCGGGGACGACGGGGAGCCGCAGCCGCGGGAGCCCAAGCCCGGTGCAGACCCCCCGGAGGCTGCGGAGCGGCCCGCCCGGCCCCCGGGGGAAGCAGGGAAGCCCGTGGAGTCCAGCGTGTCCGAGGTGCTGGCCCAGCCCGTGACGGAGACCGTGTGCCTGACCCCCAGCGCAGACCCGCCTGGCTGGCCCGCAGAGCCTGCTCCCCGGCCCGCCCTCCCGCCCGCCGCCCCCAAAAACGTCAGTCTCATCGAGGTGTCGCTCTCGGACCTGAAGCCCCCAGAGAAGGCCGACGTGCCCGTGGGGAGAGAGGACGGAGAGAGTGACAGAGAGCAGCTCGACGACGAGCAGAAAGTGTGCTGCGGCTTCTTCTTCAAGGTACGCGTGGGGGCCGGGCTGGGGGGCGGGGGGGGGGGGCGGCTCTTTAGTGGGCGTGCTGCTTCCAGGAGCAGCCCCGAGCCCAGCACAGGCTTGCTCCCCCAGGGGCACTGCAGCACACGCAACCCACTGATTTCTGGAACATTCTCGTCACAGTCACGGTGCACGGGGTCCTGGTACACGGGGTCCTGGGGTCCTGGTGCACACGGTCCTGGTGCACGGAGTCCTGGGGTCCTGGTGC
>PVJC01044819.1:0-13958 GCA_004026665.1 Murina feae
GCTTAAAAGGAGAATGGGAAGAAGGAAGGAATGGGGGAGGGAGCAAAGCAGGTCAGAGGGAGGAAGTGAAGAAAAAATTAAGGTGGGAAGGAAGGAAAAGGGGAGGGTGGGCAGGGGTAAAGATAAAGGAAAGAAGGAATGTGGGAAGGGAAGGAGGGTAGTAGAAAAATGGGAAGAATGATGATGGAACAGAAGTAGGGAATAAGGAGGAAAGAAAAGATTAAAACTGATGAGTCAGTAGGAAGTGTTACATAAAGGAGAAAAATTGTGTGAGAGGAAGAAGCCAATAAGGAAGTCAAATACAATTGTGCGTGAAGGGGATAAGATTAAAAAAGAAAGTTAATAGGGATGACCAAGCCGGCAGGGGAGGGCAGTTAGGGGGATCAGGCAGGCAGACAGGTTAGCGGTTAAGAACCAGAGGTCCTGGATTGTGAGAGTCCCCAAGAACTCCATATTGTAGAGGGTGCAGGTCAGGCTGTGGGACCACCCCCCTGCCCCCTCTCCCCCCCCGTGCATGAATTTCGTGCACTGGGCCCCTAGTATAATATAAAAAGCTTAAAAGATTTAATGTTCATTGTACCTATGAATTTATGCTCAGAAAAGATATCAAAATTTATCAATTACTACTCTTAAAACATTTAAGAAAATGAAAGAACATAAACATTACATCATTTGAATGGACAGAAATAACTTTTCAATAATTATTAACTAAATGTATAACCCTTCATTTTTTCTTTTTCATTGATCATTCTTTGCTATATAAGAACCAACTAATCACTTTCTGGAAGTTAAAACTGCTTCTAGTGAAAATTGCCTTAGAAGAATAAAAGCTCAAATATGCCTTGGGTTTAGCAGTTCCATACAACACATCTAGTTTTCATACATGGTTGTTTTTTGTTAAGTGAACAAATTATTTTGCTATTACATAGAGAGTTTTTCTGCACTATGGCATGTGTTTTAGTATAGTACATCATAAATGTGTGTGTGTGTGTGTGTGTGTGTGTGTGTGTGTGTGTGTGACTTGTCTGCTTTGTTTGACAGTGGGATTGGAGGAAGGCAGGGACTATGTTTTATTTATCTTTAATTCCAAAATAGTTTACATTTGGAACATAGTAGGTACTCAATAAACACATGTTTTTAAAAATACTTTTTCTTCCTAATCTTGAATTACTAAAGAAATGTTAGATATATAGAAGACTATAAAGTGAAATATTTAAATATTCATTAAGATTATAAACCAAAATTAAATACTTATATTGTTTTATATGTTCTGTTTTTAAAAATGCACATGTAGCCATATATTCATATATAGATGTATATTATTTAGATTACATAATAAAATCTGTTTAGAGCTTCTTTATTTTACTTCATAGTATACATACTAATTTTGCAATATCACTAAAATCACTTAAATATACCTTTAATGGTAGTACAATATATAACCTGATTTATCTAACCATTCTCACCTTGGCTACTTACTTCTATGCTTCATTACTTTTTGTAAGATTTTTAGAGCACGTTATTAAATTTGACAAATGGTAGGACCAGGACTAGGGTGAGGCAAGCAAAGTGCCTCAGGCACAAAATTTAAGGATGTACTCACTCTCCATGACAAATGCTGACTCTGCACTTGTAGGAACCTGAGAGCGGGGCTTCCTTAAATTTTGCATTGGATCCCTTATTTGTCCTAGCCCCAAGATAGTGTTAAAGCTAAGTTTCTGAAACATCTTAAATATATATATTGTGTGAGATGTATTATCACATTCAGGATATTTGGTTCATAAACTCTAATCTCTAAATTCAAATTTAGAAAGAATTCTTTGAAAATAATTACTTTCCATTTGAAGTTCATCTGTGTGTATCATTCTTTTGAACTCAGAATTATTAAATCTTTCTTTTATGTTATTATGAATAAACTATACTACCTCTAATGTGAATCTGCTTAAATAGAAGCTGAAAACAACTTAGTCTTATTTTCCATTTCACCACTTAGAACTAACTTAAGGCAAGTTTTCTCTCTAATAAATATTAGAACCTACCATGTAAGATTTTTTAAAAATTACTAAAGAGCAGAGTATCAGTAAAGTACCTTGCACATGTTTGGTATGAAGTCAGCACTAAAAATTGAAGCTATTATTTATTATTTATTAACTATTACTGATATAAATGTATATCTTCTGTTTTTCCCACCTTAGTAGGTGATTTATCATACTGTTTGGCACTGATTCTACCATGCATGTTCCTAATTCCATGTCCTTCTCCTTCAAACTTCTAATCATTAGCCAAATGCCTTAAATATAAGAATCAATACTCAATGTTTTTAATTCTTAATCTGTCATTAATTTCTAAATCTGAGTAATAACCTAGTTTTCCAAACTAGTGAAAAATGGCCCTAGCTGATGTGGCTCAGTTGGTTGGAGCATCATCCCATAACCGAAAGGTTGTGGCTGTGATTCCTCGTCTGGGCACATACTTAGGTTATGGGTTCAGTCACCAGTCAGGTGCTTAGGGAAGGCAATTGATCAACATATCTCTCACACAGATGTTTGTTTCTCTCCCTCTCCCCTTTCCCTTCTCTCTAAAATCAATAAGTATGTCCTCCAGTGAGGATAAACAAACAAACAATGCAATATGGAGTATCTTTAACTTATTTTCCACTCAGCAGCACTGGACTATTACCTCCTTGAATCCCATTCTTCTTGTCTGACTTCTTGAACACTCCTCAATCATGGCTGTCTTTGTAAATCTAAAGACACCTCTTCTTAGTGTTGTGTTTGCTTTTCTTTGTTGCTGATGTTGCTTGCTTGCTTCTTTTGTTTTGTTTTTGTTTGTTTTTTTGAAATGGCAATAGACAAAGAATAGGATTTGAACTATTAAGATGGTATACTCAAAGTAATATTTTGGGGAAATACTTTGCAGTGAAGAACAGGAAAAATAAAGAATAACTAAGTGGGTGGAAGTTACAGAAAAAAGAAATTACAGGTGAAGGAGTTAACTTGTGATAAGAAGTTCAGTTTGGGAGTATTGTGTTTGAGAGGCCTATAGAACATTTGAGTGGGAAGATCGAGTAAGTGGTTGAAACATGGAGTTCTAAGAAAACTGGTTGAGTTCAGAATTTGGCTGTGATCAACTAGAGGTTGTCATTCAAGTGTTTTTTAAATGACTTACCTGGATATTTAGTGCAATAAGAAAAACAAATAAAGGAAGTAATAGGATTTGGGGAATGGAAATTGAATGGCTGAGTAGAAAATAGAAATCCCGGAACTGAGAAGCACCTGGTGGTTGATAATGGCAAGGTCTCTGCAGGTCTTATGAAGCCAGAGAAAGGGTCATTCTATTTGGCATTTATAAGGCATTGAGTGTCTGACCTTTGAGGTTTCACTTTCAGGAAAGGGATGTAATGTATAAGGGATGTAATGTAATGAAACTGAAATGAATAGTAAGTTCAATAATAAACTTGGTTTTATGAAAGTTTAAAAGGGAGCACAATAGAAAGAAGTAATATCCTGAATAGTGAGCTGAGGGTTTTTCCCAGGGTCATATCTGGCAACGCCTAAGAATGAGCTCCTTGGATCAGAAGATTTAAGCAAAAGCGTAAAAATTTATTACAAGGAGATTCAGACTCCCTGAATAGGGAGGGAAGCCCAATAATTGGTTACCTATGGAGCCTTGTGGTCTAGAGGTATATATTTGCTACAAACCTGCTCTATGTCTATTCCTGTCTCACTAGATTGATTCCCTCAATTGTTCATGCCCAGCAACAGACTTGAACTTTCCCTGTTTCTATGTGTCAGTTCGCCTTATCATTGCAGATTCTCCCTAGTTCCACATGCCTCCCGCCTTTGAATCCAGAAACATTTTACTGTTTCTGCATGACTGGTTCCCATGACTAGGCTTGCTCAAGCTGCCATGTCTGCCTGCCTATAATCCACCTGCCTTTGTTTTCCACGGGACCTCTGCCCTATCTGCCTGTGTGCCACATTAACCCTCTCAGAAGGATTTTTTTTATTAATTATTAAAAATGTGGCCATGTTTATAGACCTAATAGTGAATTGAAATTTGACTGTGGATAAATAAAAAAGTTGATGGCTAGAGTCGAGGGCTTCTCTGAAATTGTCTACTTGGCTTTTTAGGGGATTCAACTGACAGGTGACTTTTCTGCAGTGTTTAGAATTATGGGACTTAACATGAGGAAGAAAGATGTGAAATCAGTGGAACTGGGGGTGAAGAAATGATTGGAATAGCCTGGCAATATCCTGAGTTTAATGTGGAAATAGAGCAGTTTCAAGTGGCATTCAGTTCCATGAGGCAACTGTGCATGTGAGTGGTGTAGAGGACTTTAGGTCCTGAAAAGTGAAGGTGCCAGGAAGGGCTTGAAGATAAAGCAAGAGTTAAATATAACGAGGTGTGGCTGTGATAAAGGAGATTAACACACTCTTTAGTTATGGAGTTTGACCCTTGACATTTTACCACACATTACTAAATAACTAATAAATTAATCTGAATCAAAATCTTTAAACTGAACTGGATTATCTTAAATAGATTTGCAGAACTGCCCTCATTGTACAATTGAGATAGTGGAGAAATATTGAGTTGTCTGAGGTCACACTGTTTGTGAGTAACTAAGGCAACATTAACAGCATAGTATTGGGTTACATGTAATTTAAATAGATTATATCTTACTGATACTGAAGAGTGTTTCCTATCACGTGAAAAGTATCTGTGGAATTTGTCCTTTCCACACAGTCGGACTTTCCACATAAATCTGTTTTCTCCCATGGTAATAATTTACTAATTGATAACAAAGGTACTTTTTTAGATAAAATATGATGTTATGTAGAATAGCAAATTTTGATTGGTTCTAAGAGACTTATTACCTTTTAGCACATTTACATTTTTTAATATATTTTATTGATTTTTATAGAGAGAAAGGGAGAGGGATAGAGAGATAGAAACATCGATGAGAGAGAAACATCGATCAGCTGCCTCCTGCACACTCCCTACTGGGGTTGTGCCCACAACTCAGGTACATGCCCCTGACCGGAATCGAGCCTGGGACCTTTCAGTCCATAAACTGACGCTCTATCCACTGAGCCAAACCAGTTAGGGCGCACATTTACATTTTATTTAAAACTTATATTGATTGAAGTGTATCTTCAAATTTTATCACTGCCTAGAATTGAATAGTTTCTGAATCACATTACTCTTTGCCCAGATAAATATTAGTTTCTGTTAATTTCACTAAGCTCAATGGGAAAGTATTACTAATTTCTTCTTCTGTGTAGAATCACATCAAGCAGTGAATAGCCACATTGCTAGAAGAGATCACTGAGACTAGCCAATCCTACACCTTCATCCTTTAGATGAACAAAATGAGATGAAAAAGTTTAAATGTTTGGTCTCACATGACTTGTGCTACGTGATGGAGGCCTTCGGTTTCTTAATTCCTTGGCACTTTCATGTTCCTCCTATCCTAGGAATCTAAGTACTTGGTGACAGTAGCTGTGGATTAATGGAGATTCTGAGTCTCAGTCGCCACTACAATTTATTTTAGTGTAAATTTTCTCTCCTCTCAATATTATGTGATATACTAATTAACTTTACATATTGTTATTCAGCCCATTCATATCACATGAACATAAGCAATTAACTTTGTGATTGAAAGAAAAGCATCCTTAGAAAGGGTCAGCCTAACGAAATAAATAAAAAAAAAGAGTAGTTTTAGAAAAGCATCACTGCATTGCAGAAAAATAAAGAAGAAACCATGGTCCAAGCCCACTCATATTAGCACAGGCTCAGGAAAGCACAGACTTCCACCCTCACAAGTATGTAACGGAGGCCTCTACACTCCCAGTGGAATGGTCTCAACAGAGACCACACGGGGAGCCTGGACTTGAATCCTCACTGGGCAGTAGTAAGATGGCCCAACTTTCTCTCTGTTGTGGTGTCAAAGGAAGATTACTAAAGTCAAAATGCTCATTATTATCTGAGAGAAATGAGGCCATCTCCTCCTCTCCCTTCCTCCCTTCTTCCCCTCAAACATACACTGCACACACACACTGCAGCATCAGTAGAGACCACTTGGAGAGTCAGAAATCCCATCACCTCCCAATAAAATAAGAACCCTCCCCTTCATGTGTCAATGGAGACCAGGGGGGAAACCTGAACATCTACCTCTACCAGGAAGTAATGAGAAAATACTCTTCTTTTCCCTGATGGAGTGAGCAGTGTCAACAAAATCCAATTAATACAGGAGGTTTAAGTAAAACATAAAATCTCATAATATAAAATATTTATGTTTCAACATCAAACCACTCATCAATCAAGTACCAGAAAGATCTCCAACTAAATGAAAAAAGATAACAAATAAATACCAACACTGGGATGGCAGAGATGTTAGAATTAACTGTCTAAGATTTTTAAGTGGCCTGGATAAAAATACTTCAACAAGCATTCATAAATATTCGTGAGTGAAATGAAAAAATTGAAAGCCTCAACAAATAGAAAACTTTGCTAAGTAAATCAGATATAAAGAAGCATCCAAAGGAAATTTTAAAACCAATAAACACAGTAAATACCAGTGAATGAACCCCAATACAGAAATCAAAATACAAAAGTAAGAATCAATAATCTGGAAGATAAAACAATGAAAATTGCCAAATATAAACAGAGAGAAAATAGACTGGGGAAAACAAACAAACAAACAGACAAATAGAATCTCAGAAACCTGTTGGACTATCATAAAAGATCTAACATTTTTGTCATCAGAGTCCTAGAAGGAGAGGAAAGAGATGGTAGGCCTAAAAAAATATTTGAAGAAATAATGGCTAAAAACTATGTAGTTGTGATAAGAGACATGAACCTCAATTCAAGAAATAATTGAACCTTACACAGAAGAAAGACATGGAAATCCACACAAGGTTATATTATAATTAAGATGAAAACTGAAGACAAAGAAAATATCTTGAAAGCGGTCAGAAAAAAAAAAAAAGATCCTGTATTTCTAAGGGAAAAACAATTCAAATGGTAGCTGCACATGGAGGTGATCTCTATTGACACATGCAGGGTAGGTTCTCATTTTACTCAGAAATGACACCCAGGCATTTATTCCAGAGAAACAAAGACTAATGTTCACACAAAACCCTTTATATGAATATTTCTAATAGTTTAATTTACAATAGTGTAAGACTGGAAATAACCTAGATGTCCAACTGCGAATGGTTAAATGATCTGTGGTAGACCTATACTATGGAAAACTACTCAAAAATACAAAGGAACAAAGTACTGATACATGCTATGTGGGTAAATCTCCAGAGAATTTTGCTGAATGACTAAAACCAATCTCAAAAGGGAACTTATTGTATGATTCCATTTACATAACGTTCTTAAAATGACTAAATAAGTGGCGGCTGGGAGTTAAGAGAAGGTGGGGGTTGGGAATAAAGTGTGGTGTGGCTTCAAAAGGACAACATGAAGGCTCCCTGTGACCCGGGAAATGTTCTGCATCTTTACTTCATCGACATGCATCAATATCAAAACCCGAGTGGTAATATTATACTACAGCTCTTTTCAAGATGTTACCATTGTGGGTAAAGGATGCATGAGATATATCTATATTATTTTGTAAAACTGCATGTGAATCTGCAATGATTTCAGAATAAAAAATTTAATTAAACTATCAAATTGCTTAGTTCTCTCTCTACTTTCCCTGACACTCATTCCACCATGAAAAGTTTCTGGAACAGTAAAGTTACTCCCATGATATTAAAAACAAAACAAAACAAAAAGCAATTCTAACACACCATTAATCATAAATGATCATAAATCCTTAAATGGGGTGGAAGAATGAAAATAATCAGATAACACCGCATCTAATCTAATAAAAGAGAAACATGCAAATTGGTGTCACTCCATTACACCCAAGCCACACCCACTAGCCAATCAGAGCAGCTATATGCAAATTAACCCAAGCAAGATGGAGGCCGCAGCCATGGAGCTGGAGCAAGCAGGAGGCTTGGTTGCTCCGGTGATGGAGGAAGCAAAACTTCCCTTCTGCTCTGACTGGCTGTGGCCTCTTCTCAAGGCAACAAAGTTTCAATTGTAGAAGATAAATAAACCTTAGATACCTGCTTCCAGCCAGCCTTGTTGGAAGCTTGGGTTGATGAGGGTTGTTGCCAGGCTGCAAACAGCCATCAGCCTGTCACCCAGACTGGCTAGGACCTCAGCAGGATTCCCCACCCTGAAGGAGGTGTGGCCAGCTTGAAAACGGCCCTCAGCCCCTCACCCAGGCTGGCCAGACACCCCAGCAGGACCCCACCCCACCCTGAAGAGGCTGTGGCCAGCCTACAAATAGTCATCAGCCCCTCACCCAGGCTGGCCAGACACCACAGCGGGAACTCCACCCTGATCCACGACACCCTTCAGGGCAAACCAGCTGGTCCCCACCCATGGATCAGGCCTCTATCCTATATAATAAAAGGATAATATGCAAATTTACCCTAACAGCAGAATGACTGGTCACTATGCCACACACTGACCACCAGGGGCAAGACGCTCAATGCAGGAGCTGCTCTTGATGATCAGTGTGCTCCCACAGGGGGAGCATTGCTCAGCCGCAAGCCAGGCTAATGGCTGCCAACACAGGGGTTGGTGGTGGGAGCAGTGCTAAGGATGTCCGACTGCAGCTTAGGCCTGCTCCCTGCTGGCAAGTGGACATCCTCCGAGGGCTCCCGGGCTGCCAGAGGGATGTCTGACTGCCAGCTTAGGCCTGATCCCCTGGGGAGTGGGCCTAAGCCAGCAAGTGGACATCCCCCTAGGGGTCCCAGACTATGAGAGGGCACAGGCCATTCTGAGACACCCCCCAGCCACCCTGAGTACACAAATTTTTGTGCACTGAGCCTCTAGAGACTTACCTCCAACCTGGCCAGCCTCTTCCCTCCACACCTGCTGGGACAGATTAATCTCACCACCTGCCCTGGGGCTGCAGGGATAGAAGCCCCTGAGGCCCAGAAGCAGCACAGGCCTTTGTGGGATGGAGGTCACAGGTGGGTGGGTGGGTGCCACTTGCCTGCTTGTGGAGGGCACATGCCAGAGTGAGGGTGGCAGTCAGGGACAGTCTGAGCCAGCACGGACAGCAGAGCCCAGCAGCGCCCCATGCAGTCACTCCACACAGCTCTCCTGCTCTGAGTTGTTTCTGCTGGGCCAGGTAAAGGCACATGGCTCCTCCCTCGCTGCCTTCATGGTGAACTCAGTATCTGACAGGATATCTCACTGTGCAGCCCCTATCCCCATGTTTGCCATCCCTGTCCTTTTCTTTGTATATTTTTTGTTGTTGTTGTTGTTCACACTACTTTTGAGTTTCTGAGGTGATATTTTAACTTTTTGTTAGTTTACTTTTTTTTTTTTAATTTCTGTAACACTGAGGTAGAAGGTAACCTTAAGGGCAAGGAAAAGAAAATTCCCAGCCATATCTGCCTGTTTCAGCATTTCTGTCCTACTTCAGAGCTGGCTCTTTCGTTTATGCTCTCACTGTCACAGTCTAGATTCAAACAACGCGAATTACTGCAGTAGCTTCAGTCTTGACACTGTCCAGCGCATCCCCTTATATTCTTTTAGAGAGAGTTTTATAAAATGGAAACCTGACTATGTTACTCCCTTGTCTGAGATCAGTTAAATGTTTTCTAATTAAATCTAGGATTGCACAGTAGTGATTGAAAAAGTTCATTGGAGAAATTCAAGGATGGTTGAGTATCCTTAAGGACTCGTGTAAACTTGGAGATGGTAGAGTTATTCCTGTTCCTGTGGGGTTTAGAGTGTGGTTTTGGGGAGAGGGGGAGTGGTTGTGACTTGGGGCATTCTGGAATTTGTGAGCAACATTTACAGCTGCATGTGTCAGCTCTCATCCAGTCTGGACAAGTGAATTTCTCCAGCTGCCTTCAGAATTCCAGGTTCAGACACGGAGAGACAGACAGTGGGATTTTACCAGGTTTTCTGTTTTCCTAGTAGTTTAACAATATTGAGAAACCTGGAAGTTAATTAGCACCAATGGGGGACTTTGTGAAGACAAAGTTAGAATGGCAGGGGAGTGAAACAGAGCAATATGTAAGAATTTGTTCAGATTTATAACATTCCCTGGTATTTAGCTAAGATAATAGCCTCTGATTGATGGGGGGTGGGGGTGTGTGACATAGCCTGGTGTCTAGGTGCTGAGGACAGGAATTTGAGCTCATGTAAAATCACTGACACATAAAATGATAAAGCTAGATGATATTTTAGTATGCACTTGGTATTATCTTAGTATATATTTAGTATATACTTTATAATATCTTTACAAATGTTTTACCTGTGTTATCTCATCATTTTTATAGCTGATTAGTATAGGATTTTTGTACTGGACAAAGATCAATTTAAAACAAGCTCGGGAAAATGCTGTTATAATGTGGATTGTTATCAAGTGCAACCAGTTTTATGTCAAATTTTGTCCTCCAAATATTTAAGATACATACCGTAAAAACTTGATAAAATATTCACCTAATATAAAGTGATCATGTTACATACAAATTAGAGGAAAGAATGAAGAAAGTGGGTAAGGTAGGATGAAAAGTCAGGAGTTAGGAAGAGAAAGAAAAGAATGGTGATCAGTAAGCAAAATAATATGTTTAAACAGATAAGGAATAAAAATGTCTCCCCTGGCCAGCGTGGATCTGTGCTTGAGCATCAATCTATGAAGTAGGAGGTCAAGGTTAGAGTCCAGGTCAGTCAGGGCACATGCCTGGGTTATGAGCTCCATCCTTAGTGTGGGGTGTGCAGGAGGCAGCCGATCAATGATTCTTCTCTCATCATTAATGTTTCTATCTCTCTCTCACTCTCCCTTCTTCTCTGAAATCGATAACAATACTAGTATATTAAAAAAAGAGTAATAATGTTTCAACAAAACAATCTATTGTTACTTCTTAGTTATCTATCTCTTCTCTTAGTTTCCTTGATATTTGTGACATTAAAATTTTTAAATTTTAAATCACTGTTCCTACATATGTAATATCCTCTCTTCCTTAGCACCAACTCATTTTTGTCAGCCAGGAAATATTCTTAAAAAATTGCTTCTATGCCCTAACTGGTTTGGCTCGGTGGATAGAGCATTGGCCTGCGGACTGAAGGGTCCTGGATTCAATTCTAGTCAAGGGCATGTACCTTGGTTGCAGGCACATTCCCAGTAGGAGATAGGCAGGAGGCAGCTGATTGATGTTTCTCTCTCATCAATTTTTCTCTCTATCCCTCTCCCTTCCTCTCTTTAAAAAATAAATTATATATATATATATATATATATATATATATATATATATATATATATATTTAAAATTGCTTCTATGAATGGAGGCAGGGATATATATGTGTTAGCAATTGACTAAATTAAGTGATTATGCTTTAGCAATTGTGGCATTTCAAGGAAAACATTACTGGTTCTATCACTTGGTGATTTTAGTAAGCCTTCCGAAGGAGTAGCTAAAAATCAATTTCAGATGGTTCTACAGAAGGTTTTTGAATGATTGTCTCATTATTTGTTTACTTTGGGAAAAGTGTTCCTTTGGACAGGCAACATAATATTGTCAACAGGTGTGCTTCTGGGCTATGACGGTCCCTGTGACCTTAGTGATAATAGAAGATCATCTTGAGCAGCTTTAGAGTTCTTAAAATACAGATTCCTCAAATTGTTTTAGCACATGAATTGCCCACTGCCTTTAAGATTTAGATCCATTATTTCTGGAGCTAGATCTAGGAATCTGTGATGCATACTCAAATGATTCCTGTGTAGCTTTTTTTAAAAAAATCTTTATTGTTGAAAACATTATATAAGATCCTTCCCCCTCCCCTTGATTTCTTCCATCCTACTCCCCACCCCCCATCCTAGGCCTTCACCACCCACCCACCTTCCCCTGCCTTACCTTTGAGGTTCAACATTCTGTTTCATGGTTCTACCTCTCTGGATTTATTTTTGCTCATCAGTTTATTTTGTCCATTAGATTTCACATGAGTGAAATCATGTGATACTTATCTTTCTCTGACTTGCTTATTTCACTTCACATAGTAATCTCCAGGTCCATCCATGCTGTTGCAAATGGTAAGACAACTTGACAAAAGGAAAACAAACAATCCAATTAAAAAAATGGGGAAAGGACCTAAAGCCACTTCTCCAAAGTGGGCATACAGAAGGCCAAGGGGCATCAAACTCACTAATCATCCAAGAGATGCAAATCAAAAGGACAATGAGGTACCATCTCACACCTATCAGAATGGCTATCAACAACAAATCAACAAATGACAAGTGTTGGCAAGGATGTGGAGAAAAGGGAACCCTAGTACATTGCTGGTGGGAATGCAGACTGGTGCAGCCTCTGTGGAAAACAGTAGGGAGTTCCCTCAAAAAAATAAAATTGGAACTCCCATTTGACCCAGTGATCCCACTTCTAGGAATATATCTTAAGAAATCAGCAACCCTAATCAGAAAGAATATATGCACCCTTATGTTCATAGCAGCACAATTTATAACAGCAAAGATTTAGAAATGGTCTAAGTGCCCATCAGCTGATGATTGTGATACCTAATTTTTGGACTAGAACCCAGATTCTTTGTCTGCTGGAATTGAAGAATGAATCCATGGACAGAAAGTGGTATAGCAAAGGTGGAGATTTATTGAAGAACAAGTACAGGCTCCAAGGTAGGGAGGTGGAAGTGTCCCACTGAATTCCTTTCCCTGTGGCTTATAAAGGCTGCAGATCCCCGGGCTTGATAGCCCCTCTGATTGGTCAATATTCCCCTTCAACATCTGAGGTTCTCCCTCCTGCTTCTCTCTGGGCTTTATTCTTTTTCATCTGAATGAAGGGCTTCCTTCTCTTTATTTTGTAAATATAGACCTTTCCTGGCTACTTCCAGGTTCCTTGTTTTATGTAAATGCAACTGTTGCTGCTCCTTCTTATGAGGATATAACTGCACCTGGATTCCTTGCGTTATGGAAATGTGCCTTCTCCCAGTCTGCAACCCCAAGCTTTCCCATGGACCTCAATTCTAAAAAGTCCCTAAGCCTGCCCATGTTCCCCCCCAAATTCCTGCTTCAATTAGATAAAAAAAAAAATGATACATTTACACAGTGGAATACTAAGCAAAAAAGAAAGAACTCTTACCATTTTCTCTGTAGCTTCTTTAAGGACCTTCATTTTAGTAAAACATAAATAACCCTTGCTAATAAGAAGCCTAGGAGGCTGCTTTTGTAGAAATGCCTATTCTAGGCATCAGAAATTTCAGGCATTACACAGTTTGGACAACTTTCTGTAACCATGATTGAAATAATTCAATAATTTAGAATTTGTGAAGATAAAAGTTAGTTAGGATCACAGCAACCACATTATTCAAAAAGAACTATGTCCACTGCACATTTAACCTCAGTAAGGGTTGATAAAACAAGTGTGTATTAAAATGCATTCTTTTGCACTCAGAAATCAGTAACTACTTGGCAGCTTAAAATTCCCTTTTTAAATTAGTAAATGTGTTTTTCCAAGTAAGTAATGAAATTATACAGTACTTTTTTTGGTGTTGATATTTTTCTTGTTTTGATTCAAAGATATTAAATAAATATCAAAATGCTTAAAGCTTTTTCTTTGTTTCTGAGCAAAGTACATCATAAGTTGAGAGGTAAGAATACTAGTATTTTTGCTATGTTATGGCTTGGAAGATGACATTGGAAGTGTCAATACTATATTTTTCTTTTCTTTCACTCCATTATCTGTTGTGAAATGAACCAAAGTAGTGAAGCAGGAATTTTAGGGGAACATAGGCAGAGTTAGGGACTTTTTAGAATTGGGGTCCATGTAAAAACACAGAGCTACAGACTGGGAGAAGGAACATTTCCATAACACAAGGAAGCCAGGTGCAGTTACATTTCCATAAGACAAGGGAGCAGCAAC